>CAIGRK010176008.1:0-12938 GCA_903798315.1 Fraxinus greggii | reverse complement strand
ACACACACACACACATACAAATTAGTGAATCTAATTTACACCAAAAGCTTCAATATTTAATTGAAAATCTTGACAAAAAGGTCATGTACCTTCTGTTTCTCATTTCTCAATTTAGAGATTGGAGACCCTAATTTATTTTGAGTACCCAAATCCTAATTCATTTATGATTTTATCTCATTTTCAATTTATACATCGACTCTTACATGAAGACCAACAACTGCCGCCTGCTGTCTACCGTCGCGCTCAGCCATCACCGTCGCATGGATTTCTGAAATTGAAGCCTCAACCTTCAGTTTTTCTTCCTCAAATGCCCTTCCTCTTTTTTCTCAATCAATAATGAAACTAGACCAAACCAAACCAAGCCAAAACCGAATGGTTCGGTTCCGATTTGGTTCCATATCTTAAAAAAAATCATTTGATTTTATTATCAAAAAAATTATTGATTCATGGTTCGGTTATCTTGGAACCAGAACCAAATAAAACCATGTTCACCTCTAGCTTAAAAGATTTCACAAAATATGAACTCATTGCTCAAATGATATGATTTGGCACTAAATTAATTTTCCATTGTTACTGTAACTTTCTCGCTCTGTGATGGTGGAAAGATAGAAATGACATCAACTGTTCCAGTTCTTCACTGTACTAAACAGAGCTATTTTTTGCATTGTTGGCTGTAATTCATTTTGTTTTGTAATATTGGAGCTTGACATTGACAATAAGCTGCCAGTATCTTTCTTACCTATAATTGACTTCTCATGATTAATACTCAGGCTACATGGTGTCTGCAATGAGAATCCGCTGTCTCAAGTTATAAGCCGCTTGCGGCTTACATTGTATCGTACGAGTGGTGAGGACTCAGTTTTATATGACCATGATTTGGAAAGGTAATAGATTGCTCCTTTGTTACAATGGAAAACGATATTTTTGGTGAAATATTATACTGTATGTGGATTTCTTTCTTTCCTTTTTGGAGAAAAGTGTTAAAAGTACAAAACCATTCTAGATTTTGTGTATTGTAAGGTCTTTCCTATAGTATTTTTTGGAGAATGTGGTAAAAAATAGGGAAAGGTTTTGGGTTTATATGTAGAATATTTTATTGTTTGAATGTGTGATTGAAAATGAATATGAGAAATAAATTAAAATAAAGTAAAGTGAATTAAATGGAATAAAACAGGGGCTTAATTTATAGTACAGTTTCTGAATATTTTTTAAAGTTTTTGACAAAGCCATATTTCATACTTCATTTATTTTCCCCTGGAAGAACAGTCTTGGACTAGCATGTTCTAATGTTGGAAGAGGTTAGGTGCCTTAAGAAACCAGCTTCTGATCTAACATGCATTACTTTTTATTCTGAAATGGGCAATGTCTACTTTTTGTTTAATATAGTTGATAAACATTTAAGAAAGGAGACAGTGAAAGCTTTTGCCTATGTCATTAGTAGAGTGATTCTCCATACTGTTTATTTGTACATATAAAATTGTTATTTCTTGATTGCAAATCATTCGACACCCCCCATAAATGGATTTTGGTTTTGTTCATTTCAGTTATGCACTCTTCAACATAAATGGACATCAAGTTCCACAAAGCATGGTTATTGAAGTTGGAGATACATTTAAGAAGATCCTCGAGGAGGTAGGAAAATAACTTCTGAAATTTTTTATGTGTATTGTTTTTCTATATGCCCAAAAAAGGATGTTGACCAATATTTTCTAATTGTAGATGGATAAAGTGAGGAATGAAAATTGTGAGGACATGTCTGTTAGGCATGCAATATCGATTGTGCTGGAAAGGCATCCCGAATTGAGGTACCAGAAACAACTGAATCTGTCTGAAGTTCACATTTATGATGTGTTTAAAACTTGGAATTCTTTTGTTTACACCTGTAACATTTGTCTCCTCAGACAAGGAGGACTTGCATATGAAGTTCTGCAGTGGTACATCTGTAGAATGGAGGCATGGTTTGCTGCAGATGCAGACATGATATCTTTGAAAGCCTGGGATCAGGTAAGTTGATATCAACTAGTTTAATTTCATTTCTTTCTCTTAACTATTAGTTAGCTTCTGTACATTCTTATTTCTCAGTACCCATGATCGCGTGGTATGTAGTTGCTGAATTTCGTTTGCACTGCATGTGTTTTCCTTTCAAAATGTTTCTTCAAAGATATCTCATTTTATAGATTTATCTCATTTTTCATTTCGAAATATGCTTTTTGGCATGTTATGTTTATGTTTTCACATAAATGTATAAAAATTTGGCGTAGCCATCAAAGCCAAGTATTTATGTATATACTGCATATGATGCATGGTTGTTAGCCTAGTATTTATGTATATACGACATATAATGCATAGTTGTTTGTTGGCTGTTCACATATTTTCTGCATTTTATGCTTTTTGAAATATACTTTTTGGCATATTATGTTCATGTTTTCACATTTTCATATTATGTTCATGTTTTCACATTTTATGGACACCATGTGTTGAAATTTGATGGAACTATCTATTCAATGTCCACTACGTAGCATTGTTTCTTAGATTGTGATGGATTCATTTGTTTGGGAAAATTGAATATTATCAATTGACCTGGATAATTATTTATTTAATTTTTTCTTCACTGTATTTTCAGGAGAAAGTTCTTTCTGGTGGTCATGGACTGATGGTGCAAGGTTACGACCCTGTGATAAAGTCCTTGTCAAAAGACCTCGACATCCGCTTAAATCACCGGTATGTTTGTGAATTTTCTGTATTATAGAAATTTTATGATTTTCTTCTGTCTTGAGAATATTCAGCATGTTATTGACACCTATTAATTCGAGATCCGAAGACCAATCAAATTTCATATTTATGGATATAATAATCATCTAAAACTATTTAATTGAGTCTGAATCTCAGATTTTCATAGTACAATTTTAACAAAATTATGGTGAACATAAATATTTTGGTGTGAAGGTATGGCAAGGAAAATCTTGTACTACCCGCTGCTGTTTTGTATTTTCTTCATAATTTTTGGGATAGAGAAAAAGGAAAGAAAAACTGAAGGATTGAAAATAAATTCATCTGCTTCCATCAATGGACTTCTACTAAAAGTTCTTCTCAATTACATTCCCTTGTTCCCCTTCATGCTGATTCTGCACTCATTCTTACTGAAGATAAATTTCTCACTTCTAGGGTTAAAAGGATTGTCAATGGATATAAGGGAGTGGTTGTCAAAGTTGAGGACGGGAGGAACTTTGTTGCTGATGCTGCAATTATTACTGTGCCACTAGGGGTTCTCAAAGCCAACTTGATTGAGTTTGAGCCTAAGCTGCCTGAATGGAAGCTTTCTGCAATATCAGATCTTGGTGTGGGCAATGAGAACAAGATTGCATTACGATTTGACAATGTTTTCTGGCCAAATGTGGAATTTTTGGGCATAGTTGCACCCACCTCTTATTCCTGTGGTTATTTTCTCAATCTGCACAAGGCCACAGGTCATCCTGTTCTTGTCTATATGGCAGCTGGAGCCCTTGCATATGACCTGGAGAAGCTATCAGATGAGGCTGCTGCAAATTATGTAATGTTACAGCTGAAGAGAATGTTTCCTGATGCATCTGAGCCAGTAAGTTAATGGATAATTTTTCATCATATCAGTTTGGTTTTCAAAGAGAAACTTAAAAGTGGGAGCGCGCGCGCACACACACAGCGTTATCACTTTTCCAATTTCCTATACTAATCTGAAAGAAAATCTAACTCTGATACTGCAAGTGGTACATTTACTGCCGAAATATGGTTTTACGTCTTTATTACACACTTGTTATGGGATTTGTATGTGGTGACTTCAGCTGAGAGAGAGAGGAAGGGAAAGATAAAGAGAGATACAATTCCATACGCTAAGTGATCCCATTATAATTTTTAAGTTAAGAATGCATGGATGAGTAGTACTAGGGTTGGTTTTCTCTTGGGAAAAATTATTTGCTATCTCCTTTTCACAAATACTATTGCACTTACTATGTTCTTTTTCTCTGTTTTTTTCTGGATGGTTGGACTGATATATAAATTATTCCATACATAAGGAAACATAATATTACCATGGCTATTGAATTTTGATGCAAGTTTTTGGAAATACTTATCTCTGTCATAACATAACCAGAACAAATTCTGTAATTAACACTGCCTTCAATTGGTCCTTGACAGGTTCAGTATCTTGTGTCGTGCTGGGGTTCAGACCCCAACATCCTTGGGTGTTATTCCTATGATGCAGTGGGGAATTCAGACGACATATATGATCGCCTCCGAGAACCTTTGTGCAATCTTTTCTTTGGAGGTGAAGCTGTGAGCCTAGATCATCAAGGTTCTGTACATGGTGCCTATTCAGCTGGAATTATGGCAGCAGAAAATTGTCAAAAGCATCTTATCCAGAAGCTTGGGAGCTTGGAAAGGATACCAGTAGTGGCGTTTAGAGACGAAATTGTTGAAGTCCCAGTTCCGCTTCAGATCTCTAGGCTGTGAGATCATTGCTGTACTGTCTGAATTATTATTTTCTTTGAAAACTTCTTCCAAATATACTGTTTCTTTATCTTCAAATGGTTAGTCATGCAAACAGATAAAAACATTGTTCTGTTTGCCTGATTAAGTGAAATACAATTTTAATGAAACACGAAAGTTATGTCATTGCTGCAAATGATGGGTGAAAATTGGGTCTTTCTGAATTTGATATACAGTAAAAATAACAAACTATAATCATTCTACAGTTTTTTGTTTGCTGAACTGAATTTAAATTGCAATGAGTTAGAACCTCTGCTCTTTATCGCAATTATGTTTGCAACTTTTTTTTTTTGGTCATTTTTATCTTAAATTTTTATTGATTACTACATCTTGCCTGTGATGAAGGTTTTCATCTAAGGGCTTGCTTGCGAGTTTTGGGTACTGGTTATGGATTTTTTTAAAGTACTGATTTTGAGTGTTAATGAGTGGATCGATTATGAGTGATTTTATTAGCGATTTTTAAAACAGCTCAATTCATGTTTGGGAGTTTAGTATTCACCATTTTTGAAAGTTTTTTAAAAGAATAAAATCACATATATGCACCTTAATAAAATTTTCAATTTATAATTTCCTGTATGATTTTTTTTTAAATGTATAAGTGATATTTTAAGTAATTTTTTATATGTAAGTTCATATTTAACTTTTAAAAATTTAAATATTTACTTAAATTTTAAGTTAATATTTTCACTTATTAAGTAAATTTTATACTTTAAATAATTTTTACGCAAATAAGTTTTTACATATAATTAATTTTTATATTTTATAAATGAATTTTGTCCATTAGTACTATTTTTCACTTTATAAACTAACTTTTACACAAAAGTGATTTTTTATCTTATAAATAATTTTTTGCTCATAAATAATTTTTTAATAATAAAGTAATTTTTTGCTTATAAATAATTTTTAATTATTTTGTTTTTATTTACAAGTTACAAAATATGTTGATTGGAAATAATTATTTTAAAAATGGGTAAAATTAGAAAATAATATGAGAAATTGCCAAAACTTGTCGATTTGATAGGTTGAGAGAAACAATCAAAATTACACTACAATTTCTTTAATTATTATCATAATTTAGATTTGATCGTTATCTAACAGTTTAGTTATTATTCAAATTTTATTTACTACATTATATGAGTTGTAAACCTTGTGGCAATTAGTGAAATTTTAATTGTTGAGATTTCTTCAATTTCTTAAATTCTTGTGTCTGATATTTAAAAATCAATGAGTCCAATTATCTCTATTCGCGCGAATTTGGTGTCTAGATTTCTAGTATCATTAGGAATTAACAGAAACTAGAAGGTGATCGTGTTCCGGTATTCTTTTGGTATCAATACAATTTCGATAGCGTGCTCGCCAATTATTTTTATCACGTTCTGCTCTGCTACAACAGTAGGTATCAGAGTGTCATTCGGTCTTGATAGTGTTCGTGGAATTCAATGACGAAAGTTATGATTATGATGATATCACTTTCGTTTCTTTCGATCTAAAGAAGTTGATGGACATAGATTTGGATGAGAACTATGATGATCCGTTAATTTTTGACAAAGAAGTAAAGAATTTTTGGATTTCAATTATGAAGGTCCTCCAATCTTTGATGAAGAAATTGAAGAATGCATGAATTTGTGTGGTGACAATTACATAATTTCACTTATTTTCTAAGAAGAGCTCGATGTCAATGTCTCTAATAGATCATCCGAAAAAAATCATTGTTGGTTTCAAATGCGACACAAGACAGTCGTGAATCTTAAGATGCCGCTTATAGTTTGAACTTCGCTTGAAGAGTTTTCTTTTATGTGTCCTGCAAATATATCAAGTAAATTACCATTATTACAAGATTTTGGATAATAACATGGTACAAGATTTGAGGACGAACCTTCGTCAACCGGCGGAGAATGATGAAGATTGAATATAGATCATTTTAATTTAATTTAAACAATTTTTGTATTGTAATTTAATTTATAATTAGTTTAGTCTAATTAGGACTTCTAATTTTTTTAATTATAATTTAAATTAGGATTTAAATTCCATTTAAAATTATTCATTATTTTTAATTCTTATCATTATCTATATTTAGTTGTTATTCAGGAGTGTAGTTATTGTCCAGATTTTATTTACTGGTTTATATAGGATTTGTAAGTCTTATGGCAATTAGTGGAATTTAAATTGAAATATGAGGTTTCTTAAATTCTTGTATTTGATAATTAAAAATCAACAGTCTGATTCGTTGTATTTGTACTCGAATCAAAGAGTTTGACTCCTAAATTTTTTATATTCTTAGGAATCGACAGAAGCTAGAAGAGGTGATCACGTGCCAGTATTCATTTAGATATAACCGAATTTCGATAGCGTGTTCGTCAATTATTTCAATGGCTTCGTTATGCGACATCAAGTGACATGTTCATGCTCCATCATCCCAGGCCAAATTCCTCGTCCAAGGTTCAAAAGCGTCGTCGCACTTTGCCAGATGAGCCTGCTAAGGTTATGCAATTAGTTGATCTCGATCTCAACTTGTTCAATTAGTTCTTACTTGTATCAAACATCATCTATGAAAACTTGTAATAATGGGTTAAGCTTTTGGTTCCTTTTTTCTCTCTTTTGTCTTATTTGAAAGGGAAGAACTGAACTCATGCGAGTTCTTGTAAATTATTGACAGGGTCGCCCAGGACCTTGAAATTTAAAGGACCCTATCTCCTCAAAAAAGTTACATAGTCGGTATGCCCAATTGAATTGCTGAAAAATGGATTAATTCAAAATTTTATTTACCTATAATTTTCTTTGGTCGATTCTAATATAATTCGAACTTATTTAAAATATTTTTTTTGTGTATAATGTATATGATTAATTAGCTGTCAAACGAGCCGAACATTATTACGTAATAATATGGTCTAATTTAGAAACTAATATTATTCATCAAGTAGTTTACTTTAGTGAGTTATAACTTAAATTTGGTATAAAAAAATTTTTTTTTTCTCAAGTCCATGACGTGTCATTTAATACGAGTTTCAAAACGAGCCAAATAATAATATGGTAGTTCTTGATCCTTTAATAAAATACATTTGACCTAAATACATTGATCTCAAAACATATTTTCACTTAAGTCCCTCAAAACTTTAAAATCCTCAAAAGGTTCTCAAATCAAAATCCTTCGAATCGAGTTTAAGGGTCTTATAAGAATTAGCCGCTTAGGCTCTCAAAATTCTCAAGGTCGGCTCTGATTATTGATGGCGCAGATGGGTGTTGATCGTGACGATAATGATGGTGGCTGTGATGGTGAACATAAGAGGTGACAATGATTGTGATTTTGGCTATACGTTTGATGAATTTCTATTTTTTGATGATTTTTAATAAACGTGGTTGTGATGATGGTGTTACTGTCGGTGGTGGTGCAACATGAATGTTATAATTAGCGGCAGCATTGATAATGGAAATAGATGGCAAAATTCGTATACTCCGCTACAAATGGTGGTGCGATTGCGACGACAAAAATAGGTGGCAAAATGTGTATAATATAATATAATACAATAACACGCTGTATTACAAAATATGTTTGTAAATATTTCCAAAATTAAAGACAAACATTAATTACTTGTTTGGTAGGTTATTAAATTATGTTAGATTTTACTACACTATGCAAGAAAAAAGATTAAATTTTTTTCTCAATATACTGTCGAGAAACGCATGAATGTTGTTGGTTTTTTAAAATTTTGTTCTAATTCAACAGCCCACTTGGGGTCTTTGCCCCTTTTCAATTTCTTAAATAATTGAGAGCTTTCGTTATCTGGTTAGATATTCTAAATTAGGTTTAAATTAACCCTATTATTTGGTCAAAATAATGTTTTAAATAATAAATTTTAGGAGAATGCGTCGTTGAAAAATAGATCAAAATTTTGAATTTACGTACTTAATATTTTGCCCCTACAACCATTGTTTTCAAATTCTTTTTTCTACATACTCATTTTCAACCACGCATTTACACAATAAAATATTCTGTACGTAAATCCAAAATTTTTTCCTAATTTTTAACCACACATTCTCTTAAAAATCATTAGTCAAAACTCCATTTCTCACAAATAATGATTGTCAAACATGAACTTTATTGTGTGAATATTTTGGTTGAAAACGATTACATTAAAAAAATAAAAGAAATGAATTTTCAAATAATGATTGTCACGACTTAATTAAGCCAGACTTGTCATAAAATAAGAACCATTATTTTAATACCAAATTGGAAAAAAGACAAATATCATATATATGTTTGTCCATTTTACAGACGCTGGCTGATTTATATCCACATAAAAGCCATTAATTTGTACTCATTCACAATGAAAGTGTCTCCAATTATGTCTTCTGTACCCAGACTTTTCCGGAGCAAATTTTAACCATGGAATGAGCAGGCTTAGTGAGTAGTGACTAGACAAATTATTGTCATATTAAAACTTGAAGTACGAACTGTATAATGACATTACTTTTCAATAATTCTCCTGAAAAAATCATCGAAACATTTTTGCTAGTTGGAAGGTGGGGGGACAGTAGGACGGGGAAGAATATTATCTTCAAAGCAAATTATGCAACTTCATCGATTTACATGTTTAGTACGTTGAACCATTAAAATTGGATAGTTAGTTCTCGACATTAAATAAGTTTCGGTTGGTACTTTTATCTTCGATTAACTACTAGATTAGACTGACTCATATGGTAATATTTTTTAATTTTGAGTTCATCTGATCTAATTATTCAATTTAGGGTACTGAAATTTACTGTGATATATGTTTTTCTCCTTCTGATTCATCATTGAGTGGACTAAGTAATGGAGAAATTTTTTTTCCAAGGAAACTAGACCCCATAATGTGAGCATTTCGGTCCATTTTCCTCCATATTAATTGTTCCCCATAGAAAGAACAAGATGTCATTTCTATCTAATACAATAATTGAAGATGTAATTGAACAGTTTGTAAAATGTGAACATACTTAAAGACAAGAAAAAAAGTTCACACAAAATGAATAAATTAACCATATTAGGGTTTGATGGAGATAAAGTTCTATAAAATTCAGTTAACTTTTTTATTATTGTCTTAAATACACATTAACTTATTGTAAATTTATTGTATTAGAATTCTTTCACACAAACATAAATCTAGTAGGACTATCATAGGTAACTTAAGAACATTGTCAATATGAAAAACAAATTCAGGTTGTTCAATTATTTTTAGTTCCGAGTGTAAATCTTCATAGGGTTGACATTGTATCATACCGATTCGTGGACATAATCTAGTGGGGACAAACTCCATACTGTATTCAAGCTAAACATTATATTTTGTTGAAATACCATTAAAACGATTAACGTAGTACAAAAATATTGATTCAAAGATATGATGTCCCTCTTTAGGGCTACGCCATACTTGATGGAGACCGTTAAAACGAGAAAAAGAAAAAAGTAACGGAAAAGAAAATGTATTAATACTACAAAATTATTGATCGAATAATGCACCTTTTAGGGCGACACGAAACCTGAAAAGAGGAAAAGAAAAGAGTGTGTGTTAATACGTGAGAATTTATACAAATTAGATTTTATATTACTAAATTGAGAAGAAATTGAAACTCAAATGTTGGGAGTACATTGATTTTCTCAATTACATTTGCGTTCAAAGATTCATTTACGGTGGCATTATTTCGCGTGTTTTGAAGATTAGCAAAATAAATGGTTCCTTTGAGATAGTCAAAATTGGGAGCCAATTTTCTGGAGACATGTTTCCTTTTGATACTACGCTTTCAGAAAATTGTTCTGATGTAAGAATTTAGTCCAATAATTTTCAATCTAATCTTTAATTATCTGTATAGAAATTTTAATTATGTATAACACCAATTCGTTCAATAATATGCTTAATTTTATTGCACATGGAAAGATAGAGAGTCTAGGACTTTGCATAATTTACAAGTCTCTTGACAAGCAAGTCTCAACTGAGATTACTGAATTACAAACGAGACGAAGCCAGAATCTGCGACCGAGGCTGATTGTAATATTTGGGTTGTTCCCTGTTGACTTGAGTTGACTTCTTGTTGGATGAATTTCCATTCTCTGAAATGACTAAAGTATTTACCGAAGCTCTCAACTCAAATTTCTGAATTTTTCCTGTGGAAGTTTTAGGTAAATCTTCCATGAATTGCACTTTTTTTGGCACCATAAAATGTGGCAAATTTTGGCGGCAGTGCTGGATAATATCTTCTTCTTTAACATCCCCATGATTCTTTTTAATGGTGACAAATGCACAAGGGCTCTCTCCCCACCTCGGATGAGGCATGGCCACCACCGAGGCCTCCAGCACGCTAGGATGCCGATACAGCACTGTCTCAACCTCTACGCTACTGATATTCTCACCACCAGAAATTATCACATCTTTAGACCTGTCTTTGATTTCTAAGTACCCGTCAGGGTGAAGTACCCCGACATCGCCAGTGGCGAACCAGCCACCATGAAAGGCTTTAGACGTTGCATTTTCGTCCTTCAAGTATCCCATCATAATACTGCTGCCCCGGATGACAATTTCACCCATAGTTTTACCATCTCGTGGTACACTTTGCATTGTTTTTATGTCCTTCACATCGGCATCTTCCAGTGTTAATATGCTGATCCCTTGCCTTGCCTTGAGTTTGGACTGTTCCTCTCGGGGAATTTTGTTCCACTCTTTCTGCCACTCGTTCACCAGCGCAGGTCCCGTGGCTTCTGTTAGGCCGTAGGCATGGACGACGTGGAAACCAATACTTTCTATCTTCTCGAGAAGTGGTGCTGGAGGTGGCGCACCACCTGTGAGAATTTCGATGGTGGTGGGGATATTGAAGCGTTCGTGTGGCTTGGCTTCGAGGAGGATGTTGAATACTATTGGGGCACAACACATGTGTGTCACCTTGTGTAAAGCTATGCTTTTGTACATGTTTTCCGCTGTCGTGTTTCGAATGCACACGTTGGTTCCTCCTCGTGCTGCAACACCCCACGTAAAAGTCCAGCCATTGCAATGAAACATAGGGAGTGACCACAAATAAACAGGCTCACTCTTCATTTCCCAGCCCAATATTAAGCTCAAAGTGCTCAAATAAGCACCCCTGTGGCTGTACACAACTCCTTTTGGCGCTGATGTTGTGCCTGATGTATAATTCAAGGCAATTGGATCCCACTCATCATTAATTTCTTCAGTGACATATCCTGGATCACCTTGATACACTAGTTGCTCGTACTCAAGCTCGCCTAGTCGGACTTGGGTGGGGGTTTCGATATCATCAATTACAGCAACCAGTGGCATCGACATTTCTGAGGAACCAGATTTCTGCAAATCATCCATTAGATGCCGAAGGGCATCGCGAGCCAAAGGCACAAACTGGTAATCTACAAAGAAAACCTTTGCTTCAGAATGCCGGAGAAAGGTGGCAATACTTTTAGCATCTAGTCTTGTATTAATAGTGTTCAACACGGCCCCTGCCATGGGCACGGAAAAGTGCATTTCATACAAGGCTGGAATATTTGGAGCCAACACTGAAACCTGCATGAACAAAATAACCATTCAAAAGTCTTTGTCTAAAAACTTAAACCGACTCTCACATGCACTCTGAATTTATTTATTTTTATTAAATATTTAATGAATACATAGCAAAATATAAATGGTAGTGGCAAGAATCGAAATCATTTAAATCTCGCCTTAGACAATAGAAACCATGCAACATTATTATCTGTAGAAAATACTTACAACGTCGTTCTTGCCAACATTAAGTGATCGGAGAGATGATGCAAGGCGGAGACACCGCTCATAAGTTTGATGCCACATGAAACGGACACCGGCATATATTATAGATATACGATCCCCGTAAACTTTAGAGGCTCTCTTCAAGAAAGTAATAGGAGTAAGAGGTACATAATTGGCTTCNAATTTATTTATTTTTATTAAATATTTAATGAATACATAGCAAAATATAAATGGTAGTGGCAAGAATCGAAATCATTTAAATCTCGCCTTAGACAATAGAAACCATGCAACATTATTATCTGTAGAAAATACTTACAACGTCGTTCTTGCCAACATTAAGTGATCGGAGAGATGATGCAAGGCGGAGACACCGCTCATAAGTTTGATGCCACATGAAACGGACACCGGCATATATTATAGATATACGATCCCCGTAAACTTTAGAGGCTCTCTTCAAGAAAGTAATAGGAGTAAGAGGTACATAATTGGCTTCGCATTTTGGTAATTCATTCATCGTTGAAACTGTATTGGCTTCTTTTTAAACTAAAACAGTTGGGAAAATTAATACAAGGGTGGAGAGTATGAGTGTGTGGAGAGAGGGTTTGTTCATATGAATGAAGAAGGTCTTGAGGTAGCATACATATATATACACCGAGATATGTGGAAGAACTATGATAAATA
>CAIGRK010175964.1:0-11200 GCA_903798315.1 Fraxinus greggii | reverse complement strand
TCATGGTCAACCACAAGTATAATCCTCATGGTGGTTGGAATGTAATATTTATGTTGGAAGACAGAGGTCAACGTGGAGGAGAACCGCCGAATGTCCGGCCCAAGTGTATATAAGCTGTGATCGCATCCAAATTAATCCGGGTGACGAAACAGGGAGGGAGGCCGCCACTTCTCAGGATTAGTCGGGTGAATCTTGGACGCCTGAGTCATTAAAAAAAAAAAAGAATGATTATTTGCTCAAATTATTCCAAAGTTAAGTATAAATTAATGGAATTCACAAATAATTAAAAATTCGAATATCCACACTAACCGATCAAAGTTTTGCTCAAGGATATGCACAATATCATCATTGGATATGAACTACTTTACTAGAGCTAAGTTAACACGTAATCATGCAATTTTTTTTACTAAAGCAAATATACAATGTAATAGCTGAACTTTCATGCAAGACATGGACTGTGTATAAGAAAACCAAGAAAGCACATGGCATATTTCACCCCCAAACTAAAATTTTACATTGTCCCTAATGTAAATAATAAAAGTAAAGAGGAAAGAATTTACTAGACTTCCATGGACTTGAGTTGCAAGTTGGCTTGCCTTTTCATTGGNGATATGCACAATATCATCATTGGATATGAACTACTTTACTAGCGCTAAGTTAACACGTAATCATGCAATTTTTTTTACTAAACCAAATATACAATGTAATAACTGAACTTTCATGCAAGACATGGACTGTGTATAAGAAAACCAAGAAAGCACATAGCATATTTCACCCCCAAACTAAAATTTTACGTTGTCCCTAATGTAAATAATAAAAGTAAAGAGGAAAGAATTTACTAGACTTCCATGGACTTGAGTTGCAAGTTGGCTTGCCTTTTCATTGGTCCGTGGAAGGTGGTAGGCCTTGATTTTGGTTAAGGCGTCTAAGGAGCATCAATATTTCTTCATGTGCCTCCTACAACTATCTAATTGCTCTATTGCGCTCTTGTTGAGTCATTCGTATTGATCTCAACATTGGACCGAAATTGACCTCTCTCCGACAACTGATCCTTGGTGGAAGTGGGGCTGGCATGTTAACATGTGCTTCTTCTTGATTTTGAATGTACTCTTATCCATTCTCTTCTTCAAATTCCTCTTCTGCATTTATTAATGCCTCATTACTGTGTCTAATGATTTGCGCTTCTGACCTTCTAATTGTTGCTAGGCGCAAGACTGGTGCAGATTTCTTTTCAGCCTCCGATGGCATCAATGGTACTCCAGCTCTCTTGCATAGGGTTGAAATGAGACTTGGGAATTGGAGCTTTGTTCGACTTCTTGGATGTAGGGCAATATCTCTAATTATGTTAAAGATGTGGGCTCTATAATTTAAATTGTGTCCCGTGGCAAGCCAATACAACAGTCATAATAGCTTGGTAAATTTCAGTTGTATTCGATGTTGGAGCTATGTTAGCTGAGAGGACATGATGAAATAACCGCATCTCATGCTTAATTTCACCATGTTGTGCAATATTACCTTTTGGCCATGGTTTTTCTTGTCCAAAGGTTAGGTGAATTGAGCCACTTCCTTCCAATCTGTAATTTCTGGTGGATCAGATCCCTCTTCAACATATAAACGTCTATGATAATCTCTGGGCTAAAAGGGACCCAAATACCCCGCATATAAGTCTCGTGATGATGCTCACTTTGCTCATCGGTGATACTTGCATTAAAATTTGCAATAATTCCTTGACACTACTATATAAATTTTGTGAGGTTTGACGCATAGTTCTGTCCAAGCCTATGACTGCGGGAATGTCAGAATTTCGTATACTTTCCAAATTGAATTCTCTATCCAGATTAGGAGCCCATATGTTAAGTATAATTGCTCGTTTTTCGGCCTCTTCCGATATATATACTTCATATGGAAGTGAATCTAAACGGCCCCTTTTTCCCGTATTAGATGGCTCGGCCACCTCTCTGCCTTTTCGTGAAGATGAGGCTCTTGGAGACATTGTTGATTTGTAGTTATCCTACACAATCAAAATAAAACATTAAAACAAGTTACATGACAATTAAGCAAAAGATAAGTCATGTGTGTCGAAACAATGTATAATGTAATGTGTTATGTAATATATATTCTATATGATCCCTCTTAATATGTTGAGTGTTTGTGGAGGCAAAAAATACCCTCAAACTAATGATGCAGTGTCCCTAAGCAACTTGAAAATGGGATGAAAAATTTTGGTTGAGGCCTTTTATCAAACACTTTTATTGCAGTAAAGACCAAATTTTCTGTATTTATCGAAGCCCATATGTTGTATCAAATAGTTTCCAACAAAGCTCAACATATAATTCCACAATCCATTTCCCTACTTCAATTTCTATCAACACCCATAAGAATGGAAAGTATAATCTTCAAGCTTTCACTTTCTCAAAAACTTGGGTTATTTTTTCTTTAACCTTTCACTTGTCTCAAAACTAGAGTTATTTTTCTTACCTTTTATTTAAGGATGAAATGCAAGATGCAAATCTTTGTTGATGCCTCTAATAATGCAACAGATGAAAAGTTTGGAAGTTGAAAGAGAGGTTTTTGAAGAGAGTTTTAGAAGATATTGAAAAAAATTTGTGAAGAATTGAGAAACAAGATTTGGAAAAGCCCTCAATTGTTTTTTTTCCTAAAGAAAGAGAATAGATTAAGAAAAAGAAAAAGAAAAAAAAATAAAAAAAATAGATTTAGGAAGGGGAAAGATGGTATCGTATCCGGCCACGACAAACAAGGAACATCAGGTAACCTCTATTTACAGTCGTATCTTTTTTTTTTTTTTTGATTTAAAATTTTTTTACTAATAAAACAAATAAATAAATTACTGAACCGCAGTTAGCCACGGCATGCAAGGAAATCACTTGGACCACAGTTCACCGCGGTTTTGCAAACAACGGTTGACCGCGGTCTCTTTTTATTTTTATTTTTATTATTATTTTTTTTTGAATGAATGAATGAATGTTTAATGCCGATTTTTGTATCTTATATGCACCATAAAGTTTGAAAAATAAAGAGTTTAGAGTTAGAGTTAGAAAATGGGTTGCCTCTCATTAGCACTTGATTTATCGTCTAGAGCTCGACTGTTGTGGGACCATTGACTTTGAAGTTACCATTTTCTGGATATTGTAACTCAAATGTGCTATAAGGATACACTTGCACCACTGTGAATAGTCCAACTCATCTAGGTCGTAATTTTCCCAGGAAGAGACTCAGTCGAGAATTATAGAGTAACACTTTTCCCCAACATTCTCTGTCTTGAATAATTTTGTCATGCTATTGATTTGTTCGTTCCCTATAAATGCGGGTATTTTCATAACCATCATTTCTGAATTCATTCATCTCATTAAACTGTAAAAGTCTTTTCCTTCCAGTAGGTTGCAAATAAAAATTCAATATCTTCATTGCCCAATATGCTTTGTTCTCCAACTCCACGAGTAAGTGACAAGCTTTTCCATACACTAATCGATATAGAGACATCCCAATATGTGTTTTAAAAGTTGTTCTGTGTGCCCAAAGAGCGTCGTCTAATTTCTTTACCCAATTCTTTCTTGATGTGTTCACTGTTGTCTCTAGTATTCATTTGATCTCCCAGTTGGAGATTTTGACTTGACCATTTGTTTGCAGCTGATAAGCTGTAGTAATACGATGCTTCACTCCATATTTCGATAAAATTAAATCCAACGTCCTATTATAGAAATGTTTGCCACGGTCACCAATGAGTGCCAATGGTGTTCCAAAACAACTGAAGATGTTCTTCTTCAGAAAAGTTATGACTACCTGATAATCATTGGTTGATGTAGCAATTGCTTCTACCCATTTAGCGACTTCATCTACCATCACTAAGATAAACTGACATAAATATGAAGATGGGAATGGTCCTCTGAAATTTATACCCCAAACATCAAAGAGCTCTACTTCAAGTATAAAGTTCAGAAGCATCTCATTTTTCTTTGATATGTTTCCAGTTCTTTGACACTGATCACATACCTTAATTATACTCTGGGCATCTTTAAACAGAGTTGTCCAATAGAATCAGGCTTGGAGTACCTTAGCGGTTGTCTTGGTTGCCCTTAAATGCCCTCCATATGCTAATGAGTGACATTGCTTTAAGATTTCAACATTTTTGCTTCTGGTATGCACCTTCCAATGATCTGATCTGGACCCATCTATATAGACATGGATCCTCCCAAAAGTAATACTTAAAAAATTTGAAAAAAAAAAATCTTCCTTTATTGGTGGGTACTGTTATGCGTTAAAATATTGCTTGTGAGGTTGTTAACTATATCTGCATACCATGAGACCTCAAATAATGCGAGCAACTATTCATCTGGAAAGAATTTATTGATTTCATCACCTCTACTTGTGTGATTTTCTCTAATCTCAATAGGTGAGCAACTATTCACTAAGTTTTATGTTCCCTTCTTGTCTCGAATTCCCAATTAAACTCTTGTAGGAGTAATACCCATCTAATAAGTCTAGGCTTATCTTTTTCTTGGTTACTAGGTATCTGGGAGCTGCATGATCAGTTTAAACTATGACTTTCGAACCAATGAGATAGGATGGGAATTTGTCAAATGCAAACACCACTGTCAACTACTCATTTTCAGTAGTCGTGTAATTAATTTGAGCATTGTTGAGGGTTCGATTGGCATAGTAAATCACATGAAGTTTCTTATCTCTTCTCTGACCCAATATCGTTCCTACTACAAAGTCACTTGCATCACATATGAGTTCAAATAGAAGATTCCAATCTGGCGTACAATGATAGGTGGAATTACTAGCTTTCCCTTAAGTGTGTTGAATGATGTCAAACCCTCTTTAGTAAACTGAGATGGGACATCCTTCTCAAGTAGATTACATAAGAGTTTAGTAATCTTTGAGATATCATTGATAAACCTTCTGTAGAATCCCACATGACTTAGAAACATATGATTTCCTTTACTGAAGTAGGTGGTGGTAGTTCTTCAATTACCTGAATTTTTGCCTTATCAGCCTCAATACCCTTACTAATATGTGATTACTTGATACAATACCCTCCTGAACCATGAAGTGGCACTTCTCCCAATTTAGCAAAATATTGTTTTCCTCACACCTTTATAAAACTTTGGATAGGTTCTTGAGCCATGTATCAAATGAAGATCCAAATACTAAGAAGTCATCTATAAATACCTCAAGAAATATGTCTACCATGTTTGAGAAAATTGCCATTGTACACTTCTTAAATGTAGCAAGTGCATTACATAAACCAAATGGCATCNCCCAATTTAGCAAAATATTGTTTTCCTCACACCTTTATAAAACTTTGGATAGGTTCTTGAGACATGTATCAAATGAAGATCCAAATACTAAGAAGTCATCTATAAATACCTCAAGAAATATGTCTACCATGTTTGAGAAAATTGCCATTGTACACTTCTTAAATGTAGCAAGCGCATTACATAAACCAAATGGCATCCTCTTGAAAGCAATTGTGCCACATGGACATGTAAATGTTGTCTTTTCTTGATCTTCAGGAACAATTAGTATCTGGTTGTATCCTGAATGTCCATCCAGAAAGCAATAGTGAGAATGTAATGCTAATATTTCAAGCATATGATAGATGAATGGTAGAGGAAAGAGGTCTTTTCTTGTTGCAGTATTTAACTTTCAATAATCAATACAGACTCTCCATCATGTTGTTCTGGTAGGTATGAGCTCGTTGTTCTCATTTTTCACCATTGTAATGCCTCCTTTTTTTGGTACTATTTGCACTAAACTCACCCATTTACTATCAGAAACAGGATATATAATGCCTGCATCTAACGTTCTAAAAAAGTCACCTAGGCTCGAAATTTGAGCAAAACGCCTCGTTTTGCTCCTAGGCTCTTTTTTTCCAATTCTTAAATGGCTAAATTTTTCCTTCCTCTCTTTCGTCTTCACGAGGCGCGCTTTATTAATTTTTGTTTTCAATTTTTTTATTTGACTTTAGCTTATTAAATTTTTTATTTTTAAAAAAAAATTTCATTTGACTTTAATTTCAAGTTTTTGAAAGATTTTATATGTACAAAAGTTAAAAATGAATAGTAAAATAAGATTTAAGATATAGTATTATCTACATTTTGTAATTACAAACTTGAGACTCGTTATTTTGTTGCAAACTCTAAAAGTATGTATAAAGTTCTTATAAATATATTAAGTATGACTTGTGTAGTTGAAAATTGAAATTATGAAAAATATTCTAATTTTTGCATTTCGAATACTTAAAAATTGTATAATTGACTAATGGTATGAATTATTAAGTAAATATAGTATTTTATACCTTTAGATATTTGATATGTATTATTTTATTTATTAAATGATTTTTAAAATGATTAAAAATAAAAAAAAAACACTTTTTTTACACCTAAACCTCGTCTTGGCTCACTTAAACTCATAATACTTGAATCTTCGCTTCCACGCCTAACCACGCTTTAAGTTTTTCAGAACACTGTTTGCATCCAACAGCTTAAGTAGTTCGGCCTGGACCACCTCCTTCATAATGGGATTCAATCTCCTTTGATGCTCAGCTTATGGATTGAAATCATCTTCTATAAGAATCTTTTGCATACATAATGATGGACTGATATCCTTTATGTCGCGATGGACCATCCAATTGCAATTTTGTGTTATCTAAGCTAAATGTGTAATTTCTTTTCCTCCTCCACTGTTATAGAGCTTGTAATGATGAGTGGCAATGTAGAAGCTTCCTCTAGATGGGCATACTTCAAATTCGTTGTAGATGTTTTAACTTAAGAGTTGGTGGATGTTGAATAGATGGTAATGGTTTAGTAAGGCATTTACCAAACTCTTCAAATTGGCATCTTTTTGGAAATGCAACAGGTGGTAATGCTTCCAAATAATTGACGTACTCCTCAATTTCAAGGTTTTCTACTACTTTGGATTCAAAAGGAACTGGCATTCTTCCAGTGGTTATGTAGGATGTTCATGTGTGATACGTGTTTTGTACACTTATTTAATACCTAAATGAGCTTAAATATTGATTAAATAAGCGAATTCCTCCTATAAATTATGTAGTCATTGTTTTTGTAGGTAAAAATTACCCAAGGAAATAAAACAAAGCAAAAAAAAAGGGAAAAATGGTCAAAATCATACAAAATTATGAATTTGGGGACCAAAAGTGCAGAAAGTTAAAGGACTTTGGATGCAATTTTTGGAAGGCATGATTGAAATGAATGTCAAAATTTGAGGACCAGATTATACAAGATCAAAGTTGAGGGACCAGACATGCAAAGAGTGGAGGACTAAGCTAAACGACATGAAAGGAGAAAAGACTTGCGAGATCGCGGGAGGCTTCAAACTAACCAGAGAGCAAAGCGCAATGCCCACGCACGCACCAGCAATGTCTGTGCACGCACGCCGCTTTCCGCTAGGGCCATTTTGTTGTTTTTGTCAAAACTTGGGGACTAGGCTGCAAATTTCTCTAGGTTTTAAAACCTTGAAAAAAGGCAGTAGATGGCAGCTTCTTCTTCTTCTTCCTTTTCATCTTTTTCTTTTCTTTTCATTTCTTTTTCCTTTCTTTTTCTTTTGATTTTACTTGTAAATTTTTAGGGAAAAAATGAGGAGCACAAGGAGAATACATTTGGAGAAGTAGTTGGGGAAAATCACGATCAAGCTATCAAGAATCCAAATCCAAAGAGGGTTTTATCTTATCTTTTGTATTTTCTTCATTATCATCTTCTAGTTGCAATGTATTGTATAAAATATTCTCCTTTTATCAAATATTTAATATGGGCTAAGTTTTATTGTTAGGATTTATGGTTGAAACTTAACATAGCTTGGATTAATTTCAATATTCACTTTTTAATATTTAAATGTTTATTTTCATGTGTATATACTATAGTGTTTCATGCATTTTTATTTATGTGACCAATGAATGATTGTGTTTAGTGATTTGTACATCGTTCGAGAGGAAATTGTGCATTTTAGACCAAATAGTAGAAACACTAATTTTGTGTAGGGGATAGAGATATATCACTAACCCTATGTGACCTATTGAGCTATTTACACAAAGAATTAATGCGGTTGTTTAGTTTTAATCGACACAAAGATATAGTATGTTAAACCAAGCAATTAGGGTTAATTTCGCTTGAGAAATGTAAATAACTAAAATTGAAAAATCGAGTCTAACATCGTAGACGAGTAATTTATTAATGGGCATGTGGAAGATTTAATTAGGCGACTGCTAAGCGAAATTATGAATCACCACGTTTTCCTCCAAAATTCACAAATGTTTAAGTTTTCTTATTTAGTAGAATTTTAGATATTTTCCAAAATTAAAATCTTTATTGTGTGAGTTTCTTTTTATTGTTAGAATTAAATTGATTAAAGTTGTGTAATCTAGAATAAACATTCCTCGAGGGATCAGCAACTCAGACTCAAAAAGTCCACTTTATTACTTGAACGCGACCCGTGCACTTGCGGTTTGCACTTTCATAGCAAATAATGCGCAACTGACTCTACCACCAAGCCATCAATAATATCGATCTGGAAGCAAGAGTTGGCTTCAGATGGATGTTTCATTTCTTTAAAGACGTTGAAAGTGACTTGACCATCCTTCATTGTCAAAAGTATCAGCCATTTGTGTACATCAATCAAAGCACTTCCTGTAACAAGGATGGCCTACCTAATAATGTCCAAGTATTCTTCCATATCTAATATAATGAAATCTACTTGATAAATGAACTTGTCTACCTTCACCAAGATATCTTCAATAATTTCCCCATTGGATACTTTATGGAACGATCAACTAGCTGTAGTGATATTGTGGTTGTTTTGGCCGCTCCAATTCCTAACTTTTTGTACAAAGACAATAGCATTAAATTTATACTGCACCAAGATCACATAAAGAATGTTCAAAATATTTATCTCCTATTGTACAAGGTATATGAAAATTCCCTAGATCATTGAGCTTAAGGGGCAATTTATTTTGCAAAAGTGCACTGCACCTCTCAGTTAGCATCACAATCTCATATATCTCCAGCTTCCTTTTGTTAGTGAGAATCTCTTTCATAAATTTTGTGTAGCTGGGTATTTGTACTAGAGCATATATGAATGTTATGTTGATGTGCAGGTTTTTAAACACTTCAATAAACTTTGAGAATTATCTATCTAGTTTATGTTTATGCAGTCTCTATAGGAATGGAATGGGAGATATATATTCTCTGAGAGGAACTGTCGTCTTAACCTATGGTTTATGTGAATTCTCTTTCTTGATTTCCTTGGTTGATTTTTCAAATTCCTCCACTTGCTCTTCATATATAGTAGGCACTTTATTTGTCTCTGCAACTGGTCTTTTTACTGTAACTTCAAGCAGTTGTACCCCACTTCTTGTTATAATTGCTTGTACCCGTTCCTTTGGATTAATTATGTGTTAATAGTTAGGGTTCCTTATGGTCTTTCTGAGATAACGTCTGTCAACTGACCTATTTGAGTTTTCAACCCTTTTATGGCTGTTGAATGACTTTTCAAAGTTATTTCGGTCTTTCCATGTACTGGTCGATCCTCTGTATAAATTATCCAAGATATATTTTAGAGAAGCTTTCTTCTTTTGCTGTTGAAAACCGGGGGGAGACTGCTGATAATTATTTTGGTTGTTGTTTCAGGAAAAGTGAGGATGATTTATGTATTGTTTAATGCATTACTATGTTCGTGTTGATAATTTTGTGCGTAGTGAACTTCCTTTGTCTCTTATGACGCAATTGGGCATTCTCCACTGTTGTCAGCTCATCCGTATACACCACAAACCAAAAGAATTGTTGCACTGCTTTTGTTAAAATTATCATAGTCAAGTGATCTATCACCTTCTTCTCGAAGACTGGCATATGTGTTGATAATGCTGAGAATGCATCTACCTCGTTTATACTACACGCTTCTTATGTGTGGCTCTTTCGAAAGGCCACAAGGCGTTGTTGGCTACTATTGTCTCATATAACTCCTCAACTTCATTGGATGACTTTAATGTGATAGATCTATTTGAAGCTGCATCCACTGTTATACGACATGTTGGGTTCAATTCGGAGTAAAAGTACTAACTTGCTATTTTTTTCTTAATACCTTGGTTAGGACACTTCCTGATCAAGTCCTTAAACTATTCTCATGTTTCATGAAAACTCTCTAATTCGTCCTGCTAAAATGTGGAGATCTCATGTCTTAATTCGGTTATCTTCGACAGTGGGAAGTACTTTGTGATGAAATTATGTACGAGATCATTCCAGATCCTTATGCATCCCATAGGTAGAGAGTCTTAACTGTTCTCTTGCTTCATCTCTAAGTGTGTGGGGGAAAAGTCACAACTTGATTGCTTCATCAGACAACACTTCATGAAAATTGTAGTTTTGGTATATGTTCAAAAAGCGCGAGATATGATCGTATGGATTCTCTTGAGCCTTCCCATAAAAAGATACTCCATTCTGGAACAATAAAATGATGCATGTCCTCAGTTTAAAGTTTGATTGACCAAATGGAGAATAAACAATCCTTGAGTAGTTGTGCACAACATGTAAGTGTGATAAATCGCCCGAGTGCAAATCATCTTCATCAATTTCAAATGGTTGTTCAACTTGTGCCAGTTCTAATGCTATGTTCTGCCCTGCCATGAGGTTCTCTCGCTATTGCTTAACTCTCTGTCTGAAATTACGTTCGATTTTTAGGTCAATTGGTACGAGATCACCGTCTCTCGAACTTACCACGCAAGGAAACCTGAAAAGGAAAAAGCAATAACAAATTTTAAATCAAATCTAGAATTAATTAATAAAAACTAAAAAAAATAAAGTAACCCTCGACAACAACACCAAAAACAAGTCCGTGCGATTTCGTAAGTGTACAGATCATAACAAGCAGTAAAATAGATTTTTTAGTCTAAATATCGTCTCGCAGATATTACTATCTAGCATCAATTTTTAAATAACCTATCTTCAATTTAAGTTCAAATGGTAACCAATTATCAAATCAATTTTTGTTTTATAACTAAAATTGTACAAAATTAAATAACGAAATCAAATTAACACGTTTGAAAAGATTATTAGACTAGGTAGTCAGAAATTTAGGTTGCTTAACTTTCATCTAATTTCAATTCATTTTGCCCATATTTATACGTGCCGAAAATCAAATTAATCTAATGTAGCTAGTGATCTCTCTC
>CAIGRK010175918.1:0-13248 GCA_903798315.1 Fraxinus greggii | reverse complement strand
TTCATCACGCTTCCCGTCTAGGCGCGCTTTTTAGAACACTGGTTACAATGTAGTCTAAACTTGTGAGATGGAATTTGTGCTCTTATTCTTGTATAGTGAATGTGTGCCACATAAATTTGATGAATGTATAAATCTTGATGTCTTGCTAGGTCAACTCCGAAATCCAGAACCCGATCCATGGGGAACTGGCTGGTGTAATATCAGGAAAGATAGGTATTTTATGTGAAAGCATTCATTCAGAATTTCAGGAGCTTATCTCAATGTGCGGTGGTCCTAATGAGATATCAAGAGCCAACCACTTTCTGAAGTTCCTCAAGTGAGTTCCAACACCACTTTAAGTTTTTAGTTTCTTCATTTTAGTAGACATGGTCATTCCCATCCTTCCCAAAAAGGGAAGATTAAGGAACAAAAATTTCATATTTAAACTTGCAAGTCTGAGAAGAAACACCCTTTCCCTGCATTGATGTGGGTAGAAAAATCGGAAAAGAAACAGTAATATCATTTATTCACTCACTGCTCCCCAAATTGGCATTAACAGTGATACTATAGTTATTGTTCTTTTAATCTGCATTTGTTAATTAGTAGCTTATAACTGGGACAGGGTAGTGCCTGATTGTCCTTCAGCACGATTGATGAACCTTCCGACGACCAGAAAAATGGCCTTGAAAAACAAGGTAGTTTTTGGTACTGGGGACTACTGGCATGCTCCTACTGTAACTGCAAATATGGCTTTTGTCAGAGCTGTTTCACAGACAGGGATGTCTCTGTTTGTAATAGAGCATAGACCACGGGCACTAATTGGTGACTGAGTATGCAAGCAGACATTCTAATATGTTGGAAGAGCAGTAAACTGCGTCCCCATTGGTTCCTCCGTTGTATGTTTTGCAAGGAAATAATGGTCACTTGGTGCTAATTATTTACCATCCTCAAGGAATCATTTGTTTTTCTTGCTTCATTGATTGGATATCTCCTTCCATTGCCTGGGTTATAACATGTTGCATCTTGCCAGAGAAGTATGCTGTACTTTTTGACCAGCATTACCTACCTACATTTATTTGTAAGATAGGGTCGCAACTTCGTACTTTTTTCATGGGTGATAGTTTGTGGTTCGTTGAATAGTTTAGCTCTTCTGGAGTTGCAGCCACAATGGAACTTGGTTTGTTACTGATTTTTATTGTTTTAGTTTTTCCTTTATTCTATGCGTAGAAGTATACTCCTTTTACCCTTCTTCTACGTGGTACTAATAAAATTCCACTTTTTCTCTTTAAAATATAAACGGATCCTTAAGTCTTTTTCCCTTCTGGTGAATTTGACAGATGTAGTTATATTAGTTTCTCTTGAAATAGATTCAATGACAGGACTTAGTTTCAATAATCTCAGGAAAACAAATTATAAATGATACATTATCTAGCTTCTCAACAGGCAGATACTCTGTGCAAATAAACTGTTTATACTGAAATGGAAAAAATTGTATGCGTAAGACATTAAAAAGAAAAGATGGAAAGATGTTCAGAGCTTGAGTCCAAAATTGCAAGTACTGGCTTTGATGCTAATTATACTATTAGTCGACAGGCTATCAACGATCAACTTGCAGGTGCCTACAATCTTCACCTTCCTCAGTTTCAGAGTCTTAAGTTTGATGCTGACTGGCTGATTAATCTTGAGATCCAATGGAATTCTTCCAGTCTGTTGCTGCTCCTGTAATGCCTCCAGAAGAGTCCTCCCGTATTGATTTTGGCCACTCAAGGTTACATTTAGCACTGTCTTATTCTGGTAACCTTGGTAGAATCTGGGAATTGATCCTTGGCACAGGTTTATGTTCTTGTACCATACACTTAAATGGCTCCCTTTCTCGTAGTATATTCCAATATTCTTATTCGGGTTATAGGCTGTGATCTTCACGCTGAACCTCGCGTAGAGGCTCAAGTCGAAATTGAGTGTCAGATCTGATATTCTGAGATTGTCAACTGAGTATTTGGGAAGCTTGGGTTGGAATACTAGGTAAAGAATGCCAATAGTAGCTCCAATAATGATGAGTAGGAGAATGAGTAAGCTAATTGTCCAGCAGATGCATTTACACAAACAGCTTCTCTTCTTCTTAGGTGGTGGTGGCACGACTGGATAGGTAACGTTGCGTCTTATTGGAATATGATGCTGCCCCTGCCCTCGTGGCTTGCCTTTTTCTGATCGAAGAATAGAACCAAGAGAAGCCGAAGGGCGTGGAGGTGGAGCTTCTGGGCCGACCTCCACCGGATGAATTCTTTGATGGTCTGCCATTGTTCTACCTCCTTTTCTGTATCGTAATTCTTCAATTTGAGTAGTTAATAATTTGATGTAATAAACAAATCAAAGATTCAAAAAACGTTGAATACAATACTTTTTTATGTAAACGAGTATACTATGGAATGGTTTGTTGTAACCATTCTTACCTAATAAGCAACTAAATGCATGCAATGTGGAAGAAGTAGGTCAGCTGCACGTAATTAACTTATTTTTGTAAAAGTAATTCTCTCCATCAAACACCGGACACAAAAAATAAAAAATAAAAAAAATAAAATTATATCAAGTAAAAGAACCGTTTTCTTTTCATTTAGACACGTGCATGAGGTCTTTTGATGTTCTTTTTGGACCTATGGTTTTCAATTGTTGACCTAACTCTAGCTTTTCTGTCAAATAAGGTGGAAATGTTGTATTTGGTCACTCAAGTTGTGTAACATAGGACATAGGATTGAAGAATAAATGGATGAAATTTTTTTTTTGGTTTAAATGTGTCCCTTCCCATGTGCTTAGTTTTCATTGGGTAGGCAATGACTTCAACTCGTCAAAATTTATGAAGGGCGAAGGGGGCGTGCTTCTAAAACTCTTTTGTGACGCATCTATAATATAGTAGTCTTTTTGTCCCAAGCAAATAAGAACGCACTTGGGCATAATTCCTTTCGATAGATGAGATTTAAATGAAAGGGCTTTCTTTCATTAATTTGAGTAGTAGATTATAAAGAAAGTCGATAATGCCTAAACCACACGAAAAAGTACGGAGAGAATCCTTCTATGCACTTGTCATTGTTGTCAAGAAGTAGGAATGATGGTAAGGCAACGAGGATCCCCTTCCCCGCACCATGCCCCTTATTCGAGGTTGGGACAGGGAACTCCAAGTTCCCGTTCGTGGCCCTGTTTATAATTATTTGTTTTTATTTTAAATGTGAATTATATAAATTAAGCTTAAAAAACAATATAATTATATTATTGTTATAAATTATTTTAAAAGTTACAGTACTATTTTTAGCATAAATACGATAATAAAAAGTAATTTTGTTAGTCGAGGCAGGTATGGGAATGACTCTAAGCAAGGATTTTGACCCATCCATCCCCCGTCCCGTCCCCCGGTTAAAACGGTGATTCCCGTCTTGTTCGGGATGGGTCCCCGCGTGGATCTGATAATCCCCGCTCATTTTCCATCCATAAGAAGGGATCATGCCCAAAAGAAAAGGGGAAAAAACATCTTGAATATGAGATGGGAGCTGGGTGGAAAGCAAATACAAGTAAACCTACCTGACTATAGACAACAATTTGATGGGAGAAACCTTCATTTTTACCCCCCAAAAAGGGCAAAAATAAAATAAAAAAATAAAATTGAATAGCTAGGAAATTTTACCTCGAAAATTCTTGGATGAAATGATTTCCATACCACTTCCTTGTCAAAATTTAAGAAAGGTGGAAGCACATACAGCCACTCATTTTTTCACAAATTCATTTTCAACCACACATTCTTTCGATTAAAATAATTTCTTACTTGACTCCATAACTTTTCCCTACTTTTAACCACATATTCTCCAAAGGAAATTACTTTTCACAAAATCTATTATCAAAAAATCTCTACCAAACTGAGGCACAATAAAAAACTAAACATAGCTCACTAAACACGACTATTTGGAAACTTAACAGTAACATTACAGCTGCAGTAATCATAAATTAAAACAGTTCCTGATAATTTTAGTCTGCCTTCACATACCAACGTCCAAGCTGCTAAATCAGACAAGCCTACAAGTTGGTCTTGCATGATGCTTTGTTATGCCCAAGTTGCTTGCACTTCGAACAAGTGACTGTCCTCTTATCTGGATCCTCTATTTTGATCTTTGCCTTGTGTTGTTGATCTGGTGATCGAGGGGGAGGAGGAAGCACATGTGTGGAATCAGAATCAGTCTCTTCGGTTCCCACTGGTGCACCAATTTCAGGAATATGGTTTATGGACTCTGAATATGTCGACTTGTAAGCATCAATGCTGAAGTGTCTTGGACAATAATCGTACACACTCTTCCCAGCAAGATTGAAGGAAGCAACAGCATGTCGACATGGTAATCCACATTCTTTCCATTCTAGGCAAGTACAATCCCGTTTCTCAATATTCACTACATGAGTAGATTCGTCGTGAACCTCAAATAGAATATCTGATGCCATAAAGACTTGCAGATTTTCTGCTTTAAAAGCTTCGTCCTGGATCTTTTTCTCTTTGGATGGAGTGAGTTTTGTAGTCCATTTACTTGACTCTGTTTGACAAGTATTTATCAATTCACTCACCATGTATATTAGGCTTTCTATCTTCTGCATTATGGTAGATTCCCGTATTTCCTCCATCAGCTTAGCATATGGTTCTGCCACATTTTGTGTGATATGGTTATATGGCTCACCTTTGAATAGCGAACTTGTCCACTGCTCCGGCTCAATTTGAATAACCCAATCATAAGCATTTGGAGAAATCTCTCTAATCTGCTCGGTGAACTTTTTGAAAACATTGAGTCGAGCTGCATGTCCAGCAGCTAGAAACAGTCCAGGTAAAGCACCTCGCCCTTCCCCATTGAATGGCCCCTTCGAGTTTCTCCTGAAACTTTCTACAAGATGGTACATGGAATAACCATGATGAGCATTCTCAAATATCTTTAGCACTGAATCCTTTAATCCCATCTCTCTATCTGAGACAAAAGTTATGGGTTGTGATGTTGATATTGCACATTTTAGTTGCTCCAGAAACCAATGCCAGTTATCGTCATTTTCAACATCGACTATTCCAAATGCAACAGGGAAGGAACCGTCATCCGCATCAACTGCAGTAGCTGTTAACAAACTTTCTTGGTGCTTCGATCTCAGAGATGTAGCATCAAGAAAAAGAATGGGACGGCAACCATTCTGGAAACCATTTATACAGGAAAGAAATGAGATGAAAAGGCATTTAAGTCTTTTCTCATCATCAGTGATCAGCTTGGCAAAACTACCAGGATTTGTCTCCACCACCTTCTCGCAGATCCAAGGCAATCGATTGTATGACTCTTTATATGAACCCTGAAGTTGCTCCCTGGCATACTCAATTCCACGCCAAACTTGTGTGTAACTCAATTCAATTCCAAAGTCCCTTGAAATGCTCTTAGCAATTTCCCTGGGTTTCTGATGTGGGGAATTTCGTAATTTGTCCTTTATAACATTAACCAACCAATTCTTGGATGGATGAGCATTCTTCCAAGATTCCCCTCCACATGTATGTGCATTATCGAGCTTTTTGATCCTAAATGACTCAGAAGCAGGAACCCAAGATGCATGAATTTTCCAAGAACAGCCCTCCGCAATACATATGCCACTCACACGATTAGCGTCATTCTTTTTCAATTTGTAAACAAAGCGGTGAGCAACAGCATACTTCTGCAGTGCCTCCCGAAATTCTTTCACACTTTTGAAACCCTGCCCCACACCAGTAATACGATCTTTCCATTCAGCAACTACTTTCTCTGGCAAATCATCGTCGTAGAAAGCAATAGCCGAGACACTATCATCACTTACAGCAACAGTACTTTTATTTTGGTTCTTCCTTTTCCGCGATCTTCTTTCTAAGTCATTATCACCAACTGCAACCACCATTGGACCGTGTGCACCACTCTTCCACGAGGCAGTGCGCCTCCGCTTTTTTACCGCGTCTGCTGGGCTATTACTCGTATCAAAGCCAGTTGGGCTTGGAGAATTTATGTCAAAAGCAACAGATACACGCGGCTTATAATCAGAATCGTAATCAGAATCATGCTCAGAAGATGGAAATGAGGCAGTCGATGCATGACTGCCGCTTGAACCATCAGCATCAGACGCTGCAGCAGAACCAGTTGGAGCATGAAGAGGAGCATAAGCATCAAGTTCAGCAATAGCATGGGCAGAGAGAGGTTCAACATCAAGGGCAACTGTATTGATAGAAGTTGAGGGTACGCCGACATGATTTACGGTCTCTGCCAGTTTTATAACATTTTCCCTGCAAGTGGAATTCATGTATTTACATGCAGGCATGTCAAAAATTATTTTTCCCAGCCAAGTGCCAGTAACCAATCACCACATCATGGAACAGAGAGTTTCAGAATTTCACTATCGAAAGTGTAGTATAATGTAGGGTTTGCCAATATTTTTCTACTGAAATCTTCTCTAAGGTGGTGTGCAGTGGCTGGCAAGAGGCTGGAATCACTAGAGAACTCGCACTGAGAACAAAAATAAATGTGTGGAAGTACTTGATAAACAAGATTGCACCTCTGATTTATACCTGCTAGCATGTATTTTGATAGCATCACGGTCAAATCCTTCTTTACCATTGACAAAAACATCGGCAGTCACTGAATGCCCATGAAAATCAATCATTCTTTTCAAGTCTTTGTTATTTCTCAAAGTGATGAGATTTCTCCTGTTTCCTAGGAGGAAGTACTTGATTGACATTGTTCGTTGATCCAAATTAGAAATTTCAGCCAATTTCATTAACAGATCATCGAATGAAGTATCTTGATTGATATTCACAGCATTTGCCTCTCCTCCCTCGTATGATAAGGTCCCATCATCATTGGTAATAAACTCACCACCAGACTGGCAAATCAATATAAGCTTCCCTTTTGTCATGGAAAGTATCTTCAGCAGATAAAGTAAAGAATCAGAAAAGGAAAAAAGATATCACCTCCAGTTTTTGTACTTCTAAAAGATCTATTAAGGCTTTTATTTCTTTCCAATTCAAATAAGCATTGACTTTTCCTCTTCATCCATTTTCGAGGTATGTGCAGACAAGAAGTTGGCGAAAGAAATTATAAATCTTAATGATTTCCCAAAACTATCAGAGGTAAAATTAGAAGCAGATGTCCAATACAATGTCTATTTGTGGATCCCTATCGAAATTGGTTACTGTGACTTAAATGGTGAGTATGTAAAGATGTCAATTAATCATTAAGAAGATATCAATAGTCATTCTATAGGTTGCCACCAAGTTCATTTCTCATTCCCAGTATAAAACTTTTGGATATTAAAAAAAAAATCAGAAATATATCTAAGGCGACATGAACAATTACTTATCTCACCAGTATGCATGATACAATCGATAAGGAAAAAAAACAAATACGGAAACCAGTCTCAGCTTTCAGTTCGATATGGGGAAAGGAAAGGAAAAGGAAAGGAAAGTGATTAGGAGAGGACCCAATTTCTACATAATAAAGCAACAGCCATCTTTTGAATGTTATATCCAAAATAATTAATAAATACACAATATCTTTGTTCAAGAAAATAATATCTTTGCTCAAGCAAATTATTGGATATTTTAGTCTCTATCCAGAACGCATTGAAAATAATATTTGTTTTCTGGCATATAATACACCTGTAGCAATAGAAAAGGCATTGAAACATTTCTGGGGGTAGAAAAGCATAATGTCATTTTAGAAGTCAACGATGTGAAGAGTCATTTCAGTGGTAAATAGATAAACATCATATATATTTGAGACACCCTGGAGTTTTTCTACCAAAAGTAACTGAAACTATACCCAGATGTTACTAGAAGCAAGGCAACCAAACACCTTTTTCTCAAATATGAGAGCACGTGTCATAAAAGTACTTCGGATGCTTTAAAAAAAGACGCTTCGATAATATCCGTGTATGGCATGACACGTGAAACGATTACATAAGATATTCATAGGAATGGTTGCCACCACATTTGTTGGTCATATTGTCATCATTCCAAATACCAAAACGGAGAGCATAATTCATTTTTAACTTGTCACTCCACTTTAGATAAGTATTTTGTTATATCAAGCCGCAAATTACACAACTATTCTCATGTAAACATCCTTGGTGAAACTTTTAAATGGATAAGAACCGACTCATATAAACTAGTAGTCAGCCAATCACAGATATTTTTAATGTCACTGGCTATGGACAGCACTCCTAAAGCAAGGAACACATAGCATGTTGTCCATTCAAAATAACATCATATGGAGTCTGGACAATAAAAACATTGATTCAAAACAAAAACACAAAATAGAAGTAGGAGCTAAACCAATGTTTTGAATACCATAAAATTGCTATAAAAAAAATGGAGAACACAACTCAGTCTCTCTGTGAAATAAAAATTATTTATCTTTAATCTGATTTACATGTCAATTTCTAAGAGATAACTGAACAACAAATCATATGAAAGTAAAATGCCAACTTCTTTATCTTTATACATAAAATTTCAAAAAAGAAAACAAAAAGATTAATATAATTGTTAGTCATAATAACACTCGATGAGTATTTTCAGGAGCTTGCTCCTTGAACCAGACGACCAGCAATTAAATTAGCAGTCCATTACACAAAATGTAAACACGAGGGGTACTCCCACCACAGCTGCAAACTACTCTCCTTGGGTTTTATTCACAATCTCATTACACGTATAAATAATACATTTAAATTGTGGCTATCAACAAAAGTTAAAAGAATTCTTCAAATAAAAAATACAGGATACAAGTAAATATATTTTTTTCACACGTTAAATAGAATAACAATCAAAAATTAAGATCAGCTTGCGGATGATTAAAAATCAGAAACGGTGACACAGAATCGTAACTCAACGAACAACATTACTATAACTGTCCATGGAAGCCGAAAAATTACCGTTAAGCAATCAATTAAGTCAATTCAGAACATAAAAATTCCAAATATTGACGGTAAAAACACCGGTGACAGCAAAATATGACTATGAATGAAGAGTGCATGCAGATGAATGATAAGACAAATAAATAAACATTAAATAACCAACTACACATTCAAAAAAGCTACGAATGAGTCAGTAAAAGTGAACAGTCGCGTTGAGAAAGAAATTACCCGAGTGAGTGGAGAAGGTGGGGGGAGATGGAGGAAAACCCTAGAATCGGGGGCTGAAATAGAAATTGGGGATAAAAGTGAGACCGACGGGCTAAATGAAGGATAAGGGACCAAAACTAGCTAAAGTTGCAATTTTAAAGCATAAGTTGGGATTTTATTTTATTTTTTATAGAAGGTTTTTTTTCCCCCCTGAAATTAGGAGCAGTTTTTTTTTTTTTTTACATAAATGTTTTAAAAAATAATTTTTGTAAAAAGTAAATTTTTTTTTCAGAATATATCGTTAAAAAGTAGGAAAAAATTATGAATTCATTTAAAATATTATATTAAAAAAATGTATGGTCGAAAAATAAATTTGAGGAAAAATAAATTTTAAAGAATCTCTATCAAATATTTACTAATTAATATTTATGGTTGGAAATATCATCTATAATTAAGATAATAAAATTATAAAAACAGAAAAAAAATTATCAGTAATGAAATAATAGCTTAAAAAGCATCAACAGTAAATTATAACTAAGCATCAACAGTAAATTATAACTAAGGAAATAAAAAGAAAGTTTTTTTTTTTTTAAAGAACAGTATAATCTTTCATCGATTACATAATAAACTTCACTGTCATCCATCCAGAAGTACCGTTGGTGATTCTGGATGACATTATCGATGACATTTTCGTAGAAAATCACTAACATTTTTGTATTTCTATGATAATTGATATTACACATGTTAATAATTCCGCGAAGCCACTAGCAAAATATTAAATTTTTTAATAATAATATTTGTAATTACAATATAAATTTTATTCGTTCACATTTTCTCCTTGTTTATTTTTATTTTTTAGATACCCTTGTCAAGAACTTTGTTTTAGCTATCTAAATTGGTTGAGTTGCCTCTACTCTAGATATGTTCAAGAAAATTGAAAAAAAAAAATTGATTTTTGCTTAAAGTTTTCAATAAGCACTATTGGAAATGATTTAAGCCCCTGTTTGACAGGGGTTAGAATCAAATTTTTAGTACAATTTGATAGAAGTTGATGATATATGTGGTTAAAAAGTTGTGGAACCCTTAAAATGTATAGTTGAAATAAATTGTTGAGCTCGAGTTAGATTAAAATTTAGATTTTAATCGATACCAAACATGGGTTTAGAGTTTTGATTGAAAGAGATTTTTCCAAACAAATGATGACTTTTAAAGAATGTGTGACTAAAAGTAAGAAAAATTTATGATCACATGGAACGTGAGATTGAAAATAATTTTGAGAAAAACGATTTTAAAAAATCTCTTCCAAACAAATCATTATTTGATGTGAATTATTGATGCATGTCTTATGTTTTGTTCAAATCTTGTGAGTTATTGGGATTTAAATTTGCAATAATTTATGATGCTATAATATTAGGGAAATTGTATCATATTGTGATTGATTATTGAGATGTGTCATAAAAGGGTATTTTCGATTTTAAAACTAATATGTTTTCATTAGTGAGGTTAAAAATAGGTTAGATAGTCTAGCTACAAGATAACCTATACCCGTTAAAACTCGGATTGAAACAAGCTACGCCCAAAGCTTAATGGATAATTTCAGTTTTTGAATATTCAAACTGATCCATACACACATACAAGACTGATCTCCTAAATATCAGTACTTAGTTTATTCTAAGCACTCGGATGATATAACACGCTATAATAGGTTGTAGGAGATAATGATGTGTCACATCACATGGTGCTTAACATGAGCTAACCACAAATGACGTGTAGTATTCAGGGATGGATTTTAAACTTATTTCAAATGTTGAGGTTCACCATAAATTTATCTATTAATGAATTTATATGATATGTCATCGATATTTAATATAAGATGAACACTAGTGCTCAGTAAATCATTCATGCGTATGTGTGTGTATTTTTGAGAGTCTATTGTATGGAATTTAAGAAGACAAGATACTAACATTACGCCCTTGTTTTGTTTAATCAAAAAAATTAGATAAAAAAATTTAAGTTAAAATCAATAATTAATTTTAGCTATACATTTCATGGAATTTACAACTTTTCAATCATACATCTCATAACTTTTTATCAAAATCTAATAAAAATTTGATTTTCATATAAATCAAACAAGAGCTAAATAATAAAATATTTTAATCAAAATAATATTAATTGAATAATGAATCACAATTGAAGGATGAATAAGAACTTATAAAATATTAGAAATAACATAATCATTCAAAGAAAAGTCAAGAATTAATTTTAATTACACATTTTATGGGATACATAAATTTTCAACCATACATTACATCAATTTAGATTTATTAAAAATCTAATTTTAATTTCCACTAAACAAGACATAATAAAACATAATTTTTCCTCCGCTTTTCTGCTCTCGAGCTTTTAGACTATGTACAAGACCACAAGCCACAGGTCAACCCCAGTAACGTTACATGTACAATTTGTCTATAAAGGCACTTTTATATATAAAAAAATACAGATATTTCATCTATCGAGTCGAAAATTGTAGTACTTCAAAATTTTCATTTCACATATACACAAACAATTCATTGCTTTTGTTTCTTGGACTTGTAAATCGCTGAAATTTCACAAACAACCCTGTAAAATATGAGATTCTAGCCTAAATCAATATATTATCCACTTTCAAGTGGAAAATAACAAAAATGATTTATTGCTTCTGTTTCATGCAAATTAAAATTGAGGAAATTACACTACATGTCACTTTTTGAATTTACATTTATAAAATTATCACATTTTAATAATTTTGACAAAAATGTTACTTTTGGACTTTTTGCCCTTTTAAATTTTTAAATATCTTGCATATTCTTCATTAATTTTTTATTTGACTAGTTGAAAAAGATGTATCAAAAAGTTGAAAACATCACACCACCCCCACCCCCATTGCTGGAATTTTCTCTTTTTTCGTCCTCACAACCTCCTCCTCTTCCATTGCTTAAAAATAAACCATATACCATGCCTTCTATGATCGATAAAACACCCCAATCCGCAGTAATCACTCCTCATTTCCACTTCTTTCTCAAGTGGATGAACTTTTCGTTCCATAGTATGTATCAAAAATGACAGAGGGCAAGAAGTTTGTATTCCCAAAAGAAACTTTGGCAAGAAATTGGTTCGGTTTTCTTTTCATTTCTAACACAAAGTATGTTCATCTCCCCTTGTTTCATTAACAAAGGTTTAAGATTTTTATTTTTTTTAAATATTATTCGAAATATTGGATTTTGGGCCAAAATGTAGAATTTTTTTTTTAGGAAGTTGTATTTTTATCTCTAATAGGTAGCGGGTTTGCCTTGAAATTAGAATATACATGTCCATTGTGGTTTATTTTCTCATGAATTAACTTATTGAAAGCAATTTAGGGTGTGCTTGGATGTAGGTTGAATTTGCGGTTTATCAGAATATACCAGTGCTCTAACAAGTGTCCCTAGGCGAGAAGCGTGATGAAAACGCTTCGCCTTGAGCCTATGCGGGAATTAAGCGGTCAACGACAATGTTGACCGCTAAATGCTCGCCTATGCGCGCCTAGTTATTAAGAGGACGCCTAGGCGCGCCTCCGCCTTAGGTCCAAATTTTAAGGGGGCTCGATTTTTTTCAATTTTTTTATAAAACCCACAACCAAGAAATTTGAATGCTTTTGAAGGGGTAAGTACTAATTAGGCTGTACACAATTCATTTCTTTTGGCCAATGAATAATCACCTGAATATGCTATGCTCCATTAAATGTATCTTTCTTTTTTTTCTTTTTTGTTTGTTTGTAGATACACACCAAGAAAAGGAATAGACTTGACACTACGAGGATGAACAATCTTGTTTATGTTCAATTTAATGCAAGGTTGATAAACAAGAAGAAGAGGAAGGTCAAAATAGAGACTTTACGAGCAAGTGATGCTACTAATGTACAATCTTGAATTGTAGAAGGTTGTGATGATGAGGGTGAGGAGGAGAATGATAGAGTGGAGAATGATATCTTACAACCTACAAGATGTACAAGAAATGATCGAAATGAAATAAGGGAGCCTGAGAGTGATGATTTTATATCGGACGATACGGAGGACGAATTAGATGAAGAAAAAGATATTGAATTGGAGTCCGATA
>CAIGRK010175896.1:0-11288 GCA_903798315.1 Fraxinus greggii | reverse complement strand
TTAAAAATGGAGGTTTAATATATAAATTTTGATTAGATCAAAATAATAATTCACGTCGTTGGCATCGTGATTGTGAACCTAATGGGTTTCACACAAAAGAGAATTAGAAGAATGAGATTTACGAATTAATTAATTGACAAGTGTTGGATAATTAATTAATTATGTTACTTATTAATAGGCTCGAATTAATTAATTGAATTAATTAATTAATGGACCAAATTTAATTAATTTGATTAATTAAACATTGGATCTGGTTAAGTTCCGGGCCAAGCTCGCTTGGACTTATATTAATATGTTACTAGGGTTTGAAAACTAAATAAATTTTTCATTATTCTTGTTAGCACAAAAAAAGAAAATCCTAGCTGTCATTCTTGTTCTCTGTGTGGATNTTAGATAATTAATTAATTGAGTTACTTATTAATAGACCCGAATTAATTAATCTAATTAATTAATTCATTGACCAAATTTAATTAATTTGATTAATTAAACATTGAACCGGGTTAAGGTTAAGAGAGGGCCAAACCCGCTTGGACTTATATTAATATGTTACTAGGGTTTGAAAACTGTGGGGGATTTTGTCATTATTCTTGCTAGCACAAGAAAAGAAAATCTTTGCCGTCACTCTTGTTCTCTGTGTGGATCACTATTGGAGGCTGGACAATTGGACAGCTTGGATTGCAGATCGTAATCATTGGAGTTCAAGAAAAAGTAAAGGAGATTGTGGAATTCATCAAAGGTATAATTCTTATCCATATCAATTTTCTCCTTTTGTAATTGCTCCAACATCTTCATCCGTCTTTGAAACTACATTAAACGCATTTGAAACCCACGAAGCACCAGGGTTGGTCATGATGGCACATTCGGTGCTTTCTGTTCGGCAGCTGTCAAGGCTGTTTTTGTCATTTTCAAAACTTGGTACCTCTCATTTACTTCTCTCACATTATCATTCACAATAGCTGTTCGTGCACTCAACTTCTCACTCGGGCCTATCTTACTATCGTTGGAAGCAACAGTGGCCGAGGCATTTGATATTTAGCGGTGCCTTTCGCCGAGTGACTTTGCCTTGTTGAGGGCATCTTTTCCCAAAATGAATCCCTTGACTAGCATGTTGCTGACAACATGCTCCGCCTTCTTCACAGCTGAATCTGTAATAGTTGGCTTTGGCTTCTTCAATGAAAAAACAAGTTTTCTAGATGAAGTATAGAACTATGTAAGGAGTCAATCAAAATAAAAACATAAGCTCATTATTCTGCCTTGTCACAAAATATTATCAGTAAGACTATATTTCATGCATCGGGTTGAAGTGTATCTGTGTTGGATTTCTTCCTCATCTGGGTATGTTGTGACCAGAAACCATCTCCAAAGTAACGTGTAAAATCGAACTTGGAGATCATAATATCCATGTATCTGATCTAACATCCCACATGCTCCTACTTTTTAAAGCTATGTTACTTTTATTCTATTTTAAAGTTGCAGCATAAATGGTCTCATTGACGGAATGGTTGTTACACCCATTAATTTATAGTCAAAGTCAAAGAATTATTTAGTCAAAGTCAAAGCTAAATATGGACTTAAGTTGAATGAGTAATTTTCATGGGGCTTTATTTGCATTTGCCAGTACTTTAAGGGCCAGAAATAAAATAAAAAGTAATCTTGGGATTTAATATGATAAATGAAAGGACTAAATGTTATATCATATGAAGATTGGGGATTTAATTTGCAATTATATAATACTTATTTATTAACGTAAAAGAATATTGATTTATTTTTATCATATTTGGTGGATATATCACTTCACTACTACCATAAAAGAGATGATGGCCAAAGGACTATTCATTTTTGTACCTTCCAGTTTACAATTAAACTGTTCATTAACTGGTTGTGCACTGCTCATCCATAAATATCTCTCTAATGTTCATTTTTTTTTTATCCCCATTGTAACATTGTGTCCTTAGCCTTTGTTTGAGCCCATTATTTGGAAAAAATTGATTTTCACTACTACTATAAAAGAGAGGATGGGCAAAGCATTATTCATTTTTGTACCTTCCATTTCATACTTAAACTGGTTCGTCACGGTTCATTAACTGATTGTGCAATATTCATCCATAAATATCTCTCCATTGTTCATTTGTTTTTTGTTCCCATTGTAAGATTGTGTCCTTAGCCTTTGTTTGAGCTCCATTATTTGAAAAAAATTGATTTTAAAATAGTATTTTTTTAAAAATGTGTGGTTAAAAAGTAATGAGAATTTTTGAGTTTATGTGTGATATTATTTTATTGAGAGAATGTGTGACTAATAAGAAGAGAGAGAAAAATGAATTAAAAATTTTTGGCTACCAAAGAATTTTCATTTGAATCGTACTAGAATATTATCATTATGAAATTTAACTAATTATTATGTTATATAAAAATTTACTGAATTTTCAGAATTATTTAGCTTTTCATTAACATTTGATACACTAACATTACCATAAAAATATCACAGTAAGTGTATTGCACGGGCATATAACTAGTATAGAAAGAAGGGTTGAGAGAGACCGAGAGAAGGAAGGAGAAAAAGAAGAAGAAGAAAAGAAAAGAGGAGGAGGAGGAGAAGAAGAAGGAAGATGAGGAAAAAGAGAGAGAGAAGAGTAATCGAGAAACAGAGACGAGAAAAGGAAAGAAAAAAAAAAGAAAAGAAAAGGGAGAAAGAGGAAAAAGGAAAATGAAGAAGTAGGTTTTCAAATTTGGGTTCTTCATTCGTCAATTTCTACAGGTAAACAAAGTGTCTTTAAGAATGGTGTCAGAGCCTAAAGTTTATGGAAAATTTGTTTATTTTCAAAGTTCAGCAAAAATTAAAAGTTATTAAGATGTATTTGAGGTATTTAAAAATATTATTGTAAAGAAAAATTTATATGGGAAGATTGATGTTGTAGTGGAAGAAATACGAATGAATTGGTAAATTTATTGTGTGTACATAATATAAAACACATGATTTATGATGTATTACAGTGAGATATGGAGTTGAGGTGGGATTTTGGTATTTTTAAGCAATTTTCGTGCAGATATATGTACTGGTGCTATTTTAGAAATTATGTCCAGAAAGTGCTGTTTTTGTCAATAGGTTTGGAAGCAGTTTCAATTAGGGCTTAGCTTGAAAACCACAGCCCTAAAAACCGACCCGACCATAACCGAAACGGGTTGGGTCAGGTTGGGTCGGTTTAGGGATAAATCCGGGTTGTGTTGGGTAAAATAAAGAGAAAATTACACCTATACCTGATTTTAAAATATCATTTTCATAAATCAGGTATCTAGTTTCATAATACAACAATCAAGTTTTAATTAAAGATTTTTTCAAAAAAATTATTTTTATTTTTATATCTACCTACACTATCCAAACCCTAAACTAATCCATATCCCCTCCACTCTCTCACCGTCTCTCCACCTTCTCTCTTCTTCACGCGCCCAATCTCCACGAGACGGTGCAGCCTCGTTCGGCGGCTTTGTGCAGGTCCAGTGGTCTTGGTGCAGATCCGTTCTTCTACTTTTTTTTTTTTGATTGATGCGGTGGAAGTGTGCCTTACGGTGTTGGTAGAGGCGTGAGTGTCGTTGCTTCGACGCGAATTGAGAGCAGGTGTGTGCGAGTGCGATGCTGTGGGTGTGTGCGCGAGTGGTGTTCTGGCTGCAGTCGTGGTGCTGTGGGCGAAAGAACTGCTAACGGGTCTGTGCGTGCGTGCGGCGGCGATTGCGATTGGGTGTGTACGTTGCTCTGTACGGTGTCGTGACAATGGTCGTGGGTGTCTGTGACCAATTATTTGGTTGATTGTAACCAACAATTGGTTACTTTTTGACGAATTAATAATGTGTGACCTAAAAATTGTGATTGTGACTCACATTTTATTAAGTTATAATCGAGTTGTGACCAATAAAAGTAATCCGTGACCTATAATTTGATGTTGTGTGACCATAAAATAAGTTTGTGACTTATAAATTTTGCGATTTGTGACTGATGAACAAATTGTAATTTTAAAATTTTTAATTTGTGACCGATGAACGAACTTTGACCTATAAATTTTTTGAATTGTAAAGTTCAAATTTTTGAATTGTAACCAAATTGCACAGATCTATGACTTTATATATTTATTAATAAAATATATAATTCATTAATTAAATTATAAATAAATTTTAATGAAATCTAATTTTTGAAATTTAAAACTTCTATTTTTAATTTTGAAATTGTGATATTTAAATACCTCATTTATGTATTTTTCTCTAAAATAAATTTAAAATAATTGTGGGTTGGATCGGGGTTGGCCCAAAACCGACCCAACCCAGTGAAACCCTAAAACCAGTGAAATGCAGTAGTCCTCTTTGACCTCTTTTTGTTGGTGAAACCAGGAGCCGGCGCATCAGTCGCAATGTTGAGTTCCAGGGAAGTCATGGGGCCAGTGCTGGTGTCGCTGTCAGTGAGTAAGCCTTTGTTGGTGTTTTTATGTGGAAGCTCTTAAGTCCCAACGAAACTCTTAATTTCTCCAAAATCAGGGCCTTTTGATCTTCATCTCAATACCCTCTTGCTGCATTGACCTTTATCCTTACATTTATCCTTGACCTATTCTCTCTGCACAACCTTCCTCTTCCTCGTGATTCGTGTCCACCCCACGAACAAACAAAAACTCATCAGTTACAGATAGGGGCTGAGTATGAAGGAGAGATAAAGGGCTTTTCGGCTAGCATTCTGTGGGAGAAAGTTCTTTTGAACCAATACTGCTGTAGTATTTCTATTGCATTATTTAGTTCTTCCATCTTTACTCTGTATTGAACAAGCAGCCCTTTCAGCTGATGGCTATGGCATTGCATGCTGCTGTACGCGTTTTGGGCACATGGGTTTACTTCCCAATTCCCAGAGGTAAAATTTACGAAACGAAGGGGTTTTTGTTTTTTGTTTTACATTTTTATTGGCTTTTGTTTTGTGCAATGAATGAATGATTACATATTTTGTTCCATTTTCCTTTGTTAATCTGCTTTGGAAACATGTATTTTTCTACGGAAAGGCCAAAATCTCAAGTCAATTAGTTACCCATCTTTTATTTTATCAAAGTAAAAATGATATGATTTGAGAATGAAAATGATGATAAAAATCATGTGCCATAAGAGAATTTTCACAACATTTTAGCCTATAAATCTTTCTTATTTCTACTACGTAAAATGTAATACAAGATTGAGCTTTGGATGGTGAGAAATATTGTATAGCAGTAGAGAAACTGCAATGTAGCAGTGTCTTTAATGCTACTCCAAGGAACCCCCAGCTGCAGTTGTATGTGTACTGGACCTTCTTTATTTCTGTTATTGTCCTCTTCTCTCTTCTCTCCTCCATTGATTCTCTGTTGAGTACTGTAAATATTTCGTGGAGTTTTGGAATTAAAAAAAAAAAAAAAAAGAGGACCCGACCCGATTCGGGTTGGTTTGCGAAAGAGCCCAAAATCGGGTATATTATGTCGGGTCAATTTTTGGCCAAAACCCAACCAGACCCATTGCCCACCCCTAGTTTCAATAAACAGACATTGATGCCACATTTCAATATTTTGGAAATACAGTGCCAGTTTTATAAAGGAGTATACGTTGTTAGTGACCCTAATTGAGATTATGAGATTGAAAATAAATACATGAATTGTTTATAAGAAGTTTTTGTAAGCACTATGGTAAACTATTTGAGCATGTTAATTTAGAGAAATGTATGACGGAATTGGAGATACAAGTAGCTGAGTTTAATTGCATGGATGATCAGATTAAACAAGCTACTTTTAGTGAGATTTTGACTGTAAGTTCTAATAATTTATGCGAAGTATTTTCTTCATTTTAGACTGTAAGAGTATGCATATTTATACTAATCAATGTCTTTATACTTCCTTTTGGTAGGCTCCTATAGTTGATGAGTTTAAGTTTCTTGCATCCTATCTTTACTATATCTTGTCTGAAAGTCTAGTTTTGACCGGAAAATTGATTGAGGTAATTTCAAAGATACATTGCTTTCATAAATGTTTTGTTCATAATCTACTCTGTGCATGTAGAATGCAATTTCACCAATATAAAAAAATATGATCATTGGAGCTATGTAATAGGTGAGATGAGTGGGAGTAATAACTTAAAAGAAGGGGCGTAAAGTAAACGTCTTGCAAAGGTTATGGATGTTGGAATTTGGATTTGGATTCAAAATCACCACCATATATTAATATGTGGAATTAATAGGTCTTAAATAACCATGTTAACTAAATGCGTAAGTATGTTGTTTTCGTTCGCTTATTTAGTTGATTAATTAGTGCAATTACATTCAAGACAATGGTGTCTCCAACTTTGAGTAATTTTATTTTGGAGTGTTCATTAACTCTAACCTTATCCTAGGTTTATCTCTTTCTTTTCTTCAAGTTTAGATAAAATTAATTTCATATACTTCCATAACAACTTAATATACTTTGGTCCGGTGTACATATAGGTACTGAACTTCTATTCTTCATTTTCTGAAGGGATTGCTTTTGAAGAAGAATGCGAAAATTTCCAAACATTAAGAATAATTTATGTTTTTGGGAAAGGTATTGCTCCCTAACAAAATCCATTGCTTTTAGACATGTTTTGTTTGTTAGTCAGGAAAACTTCTTCAACACGGTCATCCATATTTTATAGGCTCTTCAACATGCAAAACAAGCCCTGAGGTTACGAAAGAAGCTTTTGGCTAAAAAGTTTCTTTACTCAAGCGTGAGAAGGAAAAAATTCTATGAAGAAAATGGAGTGGAAATGTTTGAGCAATATATGAGTAGAGATGTTAGAGATTTCTTATCTAGTAACGATTGATAGGTGGCTAGGTGACGGCATTTTTTGTGAATTTGACTGCATTATTACTTCTTGGAATGTACTTAGCTCTTACCTTGAAAGCGTCTTTCAGGTATTGAATTCTTTAATTCGAATATTCTGGTTAAAGCTTTATATGAAATAATGTTTCTTTTATATATCATTATTTTATCTCAATTATTCGTGAATCACAGGTTACAAGTATATATGAGAATATAGGAAATGCGCAAGCAGCTCAATCTTCTTTACTGTGGGGGAAGAGCATCTCCCAATTTCAGCGCTTGTACTTTTTGAAATTTATTTTTCTTCGATGTTAGGTTGGTTGTTTTATTCTTTTCCCTTACTTTATCACAATTTGACAAAAGATATTAACTTTCTATTTAAAACTTTATCAGGAAGACTATTTGGCATAAGGTTTTGTTGTAGCCTGGCGGAAAGGGAGCTCCGTAGTGCAAAGAAAATATTGGATGATAATCGCGCAAAATGTGCAAATTCTCTGGAACTGACCAATAAGTGACCATTAGTTAGGAAATGGGAGATTTACTTCTATGTAAATCTTCTAGAAATGTCGAAAGACAATTTACATAATTCATCATATTATATTTAATAAAAAAAACGAAGAATAAATTCACCGAGTAAAAGTTGTGGGTGGGCATGGGATGGGTTGGGTTGGGCTGGGTCGATTTTTGTCTCAACCCAATCCAATATGATCAGTTTGATCAAAAGTTTACCCAACTCAATCCGTGTTAAGGTTAAAACTCAACCCAATCAAGTATCGGTCGGGCTTGGTTGAGTTGATCGGTTTGAGATAACTTGTCAAAAAAAATTAAAGTCGTTCAATTTTCTGTAATACTAAATTCGAATAGACAAAATAAAATAGTAAATAAATAAAATTATCTATTATTTTATTCAATCCTCATCAGCCGAGCCTACAAAGAACAAATTGCACTTTTTTTTTTATAATAATAAAAAAATAGGCTGGTCGGGTTGGCATGTTTATTCAATTTTCATGGGTTAACCTATAACCCGACTCGACCCGTCTACACAACAAAAAATCTAATTCACTTAAAAATAACAAAAAAAGGGGACCCAAACTGGTGGTCGGTTTGGGCGGTTTTTGCGGGTTCGGTCGGGTATTGCCCACCCCTAATAAATGTGAGACATCTCTATCCTTATAATAGCATTTAAATAACAGTAATTGGAGAAAAAACAGGTCCAACACTTTGAAAAGGTATAGGAATTTCACGATAAATTATAAAGGTCAAACTACAGTAGAGAAACGACTTGAGGTCTAAATGTGCGAAACCTCATTATAAATTTCTCTACTTCACAAGAATATGGTATATTAAAACAATTATTTATATTATTGGTAACATAAAGATCAAAAATATTTTTATTATATACCTAATTTCCGGATAAGTATTAAAAGTGAACCTGCATATATAATATAGCATACCTGGTCGTTCAATAGTAATCGCATCTCAAGGAAATTTTTATGGCTTATATGGTAGAAAGCATTTGGCACATCAACTTTTTTCGAAGTATATCAATTTTGTTCAGCAATAGTTCATCGTGTTCCTATCAAACTTCTCCGGCTAATGCTTTGTTTTCTAACTTGATTGGAATAAATTTACCTGGGGATGTGTTAGTTGTTAACGAGTCGCATCAATGAATTATTTCGTGTTAAACATTTGTACATATTGGCATTAAAGAGTTAAATTCTTCTGAGAGGAGGAATTCTGACTTCCGTCTTGAAAAAGTCGGGTACTACAAGCCATTGGCGAATGAAGTTCATTTGATTATTTGTGCAAAAGAGACCAAGAAGAAATTATGACATGATATAGCCGATATTGTATTGACTAGTTTTAAGACCAATCAAATTCGTCGTCTTTGTGACCAGATGATATGTTGGCTGTTTCTTTACCTTGAAGTTAAATCTAGTTTTTTTTGAGGGGATTTATATGCCTGGACTAGGATTTTGTCTGAAGAAAGCTTTCTCTAAAGCTACTAATTAGCCTGTGTAAGATGATATTATTTTATTTTTAATTTTTATCGGTCCATGTTTTTCTATTTAACTTATCAAATTTAATCTGTTAGTACTCACTAGTATATGAATATGTGGAATTGTGCATTAATGGCAAGTTCTACCATATAAGATACTGGATTAAATTTGATAAGCTAAACAGAAAAAGATGGACTGATAAAAATTGAAAATAATATAATATCATCTTACCCAAGCTAATTAGTAGCTTTAGAGAAAGCTTTCTTTGGACAAGGTTTCAGTTTATGCATATAACTCTCCTCAAAAAACTAGATTTAACAGCTTTAATGTGTAGACACTCCAAACATATCATCTGGTCACAAAGGCGATGAATTTAGTCGATATAAGATCGGGTATATCATGCCATAATTTTTTCTTAATCTCTTTTGTACAATCATCAAATGAACTCTCTTCGCCGATGGATTGTAGTGCTCCGACTTTTCAGGATTGGAGTCAGAATGCCTCATCTCAGAAGAATTTAACTTCTTTAATGTCAATATGTACATATGTTTGACACGAGATAATTCATTAATAAGCGGCTCGTTCAACAGCTAACATATCCCTAGGGAAATTGATTCCGATCAAGTTAGTAAACAAAGCATTAGTCGGAGAGGTTTGATGGGAACACGATGAACTATTGCTGAACAAAATTGATATACTTCGGAAAAAAAGTTGATGTGCCAAATGCTTTTCATCATGTAAGCCATAAAAATTTCTTTGTGGATGCGTTAGCTGTTGAACGAGCCGATCTACTGTATTATTTATGCAAGTTTACTTTTAATACTTATCCGGAGACCATGTATATAATAAAAATATTTTTGATCTTCATGTTACCAATAATATAAATGATTGTTTTAATGTATCCTATTCTTGTGAAGCAGAGAAGTTTGTTGTTAGATTTCGCGCATTGAGATCTCAAGTCGTTTCTTTACTAAGTCGGCCTTTATAATTTGTCGTGAAGTCCCTGTACCTTTTCAAAATGTTAGACCATGATTTTCTCCCATTGCTATTATTTAAGTGTTATTATAAGGATGATAGAGATGTCTCACCTTTACTCGGTGAATTTCGTTTTTTTTTTTAAATTAAGTTTAATACAATGAATTATGAAAATTGGCTTCCTTATGCTCCTTCCTTTGTACAAGGAAGGCACGTGGGAAGGCCAAGATGAACATATCTTAGTCTACTTATTTTCATAAATTTATAATTATGTTATTCCCCAAATACACTTTGAAGCTGTGCACTTAGCTTGTCTATTATTCTCCAAAAACTCATTTTTTTTTTAAAATTCATTTTCAACCACACATTTTCATGATAAAATATTTTGCATGTAAATCCAAAATTTTTTCTTACCTTTCAATAATACATTATCCAAAAAAATCACTATTCCAAAACTCATTTTCATTAAAATGTTCTTTTTAATAGGCATCAAATTGGGGCTTTAACATGGTCGGTTCACCCATTATGTTGATTCCTAGGTCACTTCTTGGAAAACACAGCCTGAATGCCCTCCATCTCCACCGCCACCTCCACATTCCGAACTTGCTCGAACCTTTTCCGATATGCAAAGATAGCGGCGTCAAAGGAACCGATTAAGTGAATTTCTCATAAATGACATTTGACTGCCTCCAGTTTTTGAAATTCAATGTGGACAGTGTTAAGAAATCTAGTCCTCTTCCTCTTCTATTTTCTGTTTGGGTGATAATTTACTTATCAATGATGATTCAACAGATTTCCAGGTTTCTTGCCGTTCTCTATCTACTTTCAACATCAGTCGAGTCTATTTCTTTACCTCCAAGCAAAGTTTCAGAGTCAAAAATTGTTCTCTATGACATTTTCTTATTCACGAACTTGAAAGAAGTGCATGTTAAATCATTGTCGCTGCATTTTTCTTGTTACCTTATGCTGACTGCAATATTTAATTTATGATTGTTCCTCTTCAGAAGTCTTTGCTTCCAAATCCACTTCCCACTGTCTCGGAGACGCAGAACTCACTCAGGTTAGTCTGGTAATAGAATGAATCTTACCATGTCTTAAGTATTAAATTAATTAAAACTATAACCCCTCTTTGCATGTTCCAGTCTTGCACCTGAGACATGAAAATCTAGAAGAATTTGTTTCGAGATTTTCTCAAGACCGGTGTGCACCAGTTACCTGCATTAGCTTGATTGTTGGTGCTGATGCTGATATGATGAGATTCTATTGTTTTTCCGTCGTCAAAACATGGATTCTAGTATCCAATTTGAAATTAGATAATCAATATATTTACTTTTGCCACTGGATAAAACATTGGGAGGTACTTTAGTTGTGAAACTGTGGGATTTGTTGTTGGATATTTTCAACATATATGGGGCCACACGTTGTATAACAAAATGTGTGGTGCTATTATTTAAAAGATATAAGTCAATAAACTGATCCGATAAAGATA
>CAIGRK010175876.1:0-23601 GCA_903798315.1 Fraxinus greggii | reverse complement strand
TGAAAGAAAAGTTACCGGAATGTAAGAATAAAGGAGAAATCTTTATTTTAGTTTGGGGGTCAAATGCTGAATAATTTGAACAATGAAATCAGAGAGCCGAATCAAACCGTTCACGCTATACACGGCGCGTAAGAAGTACTCCCTATCCAAATGTAAATTAGAGAATGTTCTTCGGTCTCCGATTTGGAGCGTGTGATTCCGCTATCTCGATCGATGAGAATTCGTGGCATTTCCTTTTCCGAAAAAGGTACACGGGCGGTATAGTGGGCACCTAGTCGGTGCAGAGAGGCTGCTGCCACCCCTTAACGCCGTCAGAATTAGTTTAGAATTACAGCAAACCCCTGTTTTTCCATTTTTCTTTTGAAACCTGCTAACCCGTATTTACCTTTACACTCTTCTGTGTTTATCTTTCTCGATTTCAACAGAAGGGGTAGTGGAATTCTTGAATACATTAATTCACCAGATCCTGTACTCCGATTAGATATTCTTTCCCGATTTCATTGATCTCTCAATCTCAGTTTCCCACAAAATCATCACCTTAGATCGAACTCTCTCGTTCTTGCAAATGGGTATGTTTCAATTTCATGTTACAACCGGCTAATTGACATTATAAAAACGATCAATTTAGTGTTGCGCTTTCAACTTTAGTAAGTAGTTAGGGGTAGAATTTAATTTACTTCACCACGTAATTATTTGTTGTTTTTGATTTGGATTAATTCTGTACAAGTTTTATTAAGTTGATTTATTTATTCAAGCGTGATTGATACTTAATTTGAAACTTGAACATTTTACTCGGCTGCTGCCTTCTGATTTAACTGTGTTTTGGAGTTCATGCATGATGCTCACAGTGGAAATTGAAATTTTTTGCCGACATTATTTAAATAAAGAACTGTTTGAGTCTTGCAATCATAATAAATGGTGGAGAAAATAGAAATTAGGAATGAGCTCAGCCTAGCTTCTGACATTTCTTGATTCAGTTAAGGTGTTTTACACCTGCTTTCAACAATATCTCCATGTATTTCCAACGGTCATGATGTTTTTTTTTTTCTTGAGAATGACTAAAAAAATTTCTTTTTTTTTCTGAAGGTTCAAAATATTTTGTCATTATATTTGTTTATTTTTTGTTTTCAATTAATTTATGCATGTATTCTATATGATGAAACCTGATATATTTATGCATTTGTTCGGCGTATGAAGTAAGGGGTTCTGCCCAAGTTTTGTGTTTGCTTATTGTTAATGCAATTCCTATACCATCTGTCCAGATAAAAGTTGTTCAACTCACCTCGTAGATGGGGATGGTACTTTCAATGTCTCTGGAATTGATAATTTCATGAAGGAAGTTAAACTTGCCGAATGTGGGCTTTCTTATGCCGTAGTCTCCATCATGGGTCCTCAAAGTAGTGGTATGAATTTGGCTCTAAAGACACCTCTTTATTTTTCTCATCAGTTCGGCATATGTTAATTTCAGCCTACTTGATTATGGTTTTTTGCATGAATCAAATACCTTAATGACTCTTCATTCAGCTTCTTTTATTTTTTTTTATATGTATTTTTTCTTCCTTTTCCACTTTTTCTATTTAGCATCTCAAAATTCTGCTCATAAACATGGATCAGATCAGTGGTTGAAAAGGCTATCAGGTATGGAGGCAAAAGGAGGCATTTTGCCTCCATGAGCCAAGGAGTAAGTTTCAAAATAAACCCATAAAATAATTCAAATAATTTTGAAAATTAAAAATTATACGTGCAATAAACCATAAACCATCAGAAAGTACCCTATAGAACATATCAACAAAATTAGAAGTCTAATATGCAACTAAAAGCATGAAATGGATTAATAAATAATAATTTAATAATCTAGTAATAATAAAATAACAAGACCATTAATCCACTACTAAAGCTAAAAGTCTAAAACAAATGAAACAACTGACCAATTATTTAAAGATTTTGCTTTCTTGGATTTAGAAATAGAAGTGAATCTTGAAAGAAAATACAAATATAAAAGAAAGGGAAGAAGAATGAAGCTACATGTTGCAGGTCTCTTGCTGCGACAGAAAAGTTGCAATATCACTTAGGGGATCATGCTTCCGTTGTAGGAGTTAGAGGGGTAAGACATACGGGCTCTTCACGTATTCTCTTCTCTAGTCTTCAATAATTTTAGTGTTGGATTGTGTTCTAAGCATCCTAAAAAGTCCTGCGGAAAACTATCTCTAAAAGCCGAGGCTAGTAAAGCACAAATAGTTTAGAAAAAGGTTGGTTAAGGAGCTTCAACCATCATGGTTGATGTCCTGAGGCATGCATTTCAGTAAATAAAGATATAAAGGGCACTCGAAGCGTATGCTAATGAAAACCTTTAATGAGTGCGCCTCAAATGCTTTTCAAAACACTGGTTAATATTGTGTTGGTCAGTTCTTTCCTGCATGAATTAATATGAAAATTCTTCTATGATTTTGACAGGGAAGAGTACACTGTTAAATCACCTATTTGGTACTAATTTTAGGGAGATGGATGCTTTTAAGGGGAGGTGGGTGCTTCTCAAGATTGCTCTTACTTATTTGGTAGCTATTAGATTTATATAAACTTACAGCATATGAATTTCCTCAGGTCTCAAACCACAAAAGGGATATGGATGGCACAATGTGCTGGGATTGAACCTTGCACTCTTGTAATGGATTTAGAGGGCACTGATGGAAGAGAACGAGGAGAGGTACTATGTTAAACACGTCTACATAATGACCTTATGTTTACGTGGTGAGTTGTTCATTTATGGGTTATCGTCATTGTTGTAACTCTTATGTTTTGGAAATATATGATTTAACAACGACATCTATGTCTGCTGTTGGCAATAACATGTTAGGCCATTAATATTATGACGTGCAGCTGCTTCTCAGATTTCATTTGGTTTTGGAACCATGTCTTTACTCTCTCCTGCGTCGTTTGAAATTGCTAATTAATTTATGTTATTTTGTCATTTGGTGCTTCATTTTCAATCCCTCCAAGCAAACCTCGGATTCCCTATCAACATAATTCTGGTACAGATTCAATTATTAGTTTATATCACACGATTCACATCCTTGGACACTATGAGCATCTTCCTTTGAGTGATCACTTTCAAATTATCTTTCTAGGATAAATGGAGTTTTATCTACATCCTGATCCTGTCTGGGAATTCATTTATTAATTCACACGTTTTAGTATCCTTGGACATTCCTGCTTTTGTAAATTGCTTAATGGCTCTTAATTCGATTAAGACCCTGTTTGATAAAACTTTTCGAGATTTCAAGTTGGTGTGTCCGATGAACGTGTGTTTAAAAAGTGAATACTACTCGTGCATCCATTGGAATTGTGGTTGATGTTTGACCAGCTTAAAATATGGGAAAAGCTTTACCAAACAAGATCTAAATTATTGGAGTCACGTTGAAAAGTTCGTGAATATGGTGTTGGTTTCTCGTGTTCAATTCTAATTATTTTGTTCCTATCAGGACGATACTGCATTTGAAAAGCAGAGTGCTCTTTTTGCCCTTGCCGTTTCAGATATAGTGCTAATAAACATGTAAGATTGTTTTGTTCCTTTTAAAAATGTCTGGTGCAATTTATGAACTCTTTTGGGATTGTTAAGTTATGAATAACTTGCTTGAAAAATATTCAGGTGGTGTCATGATATTGGCCGTGAGCAGGCTGCAAATAAGCCTCTCTTGAAAACTGTATTCCAGGTACTTGACGCACTTTCTCTGTCTGAAAAATGTAATTTGAGATTCAAATGCGTTACTATTCTATCTCGTAATCAACAGGTTATGATGAGATTATTCAGTCCTCGTAAAACAACTTTGTTGTTTGTTATACGTGATAAAACGAGGGTATGTTTGTCCCACCTTTCTCTTTTGATATTGCTCAATGTACTTAAAAAATTTATTATTTTAGGGCATTTGTTCCCCTCAAATAACATTTTCATATGCTGGAGCTTTTTTTTTTTTTCCCCTCTTGACATGTTATAGACGCCTTTGGAAAATCTGGAACCTGTCTTGAGGGAAGACATTCAGAAGGTATATAATATGCCTAATGGTTCTTGTTCTAGTCTATTTCCCACCTCTCTGTCACTCACTGCTCCCTCTTTTGAAGATATGGGATGTTGTTCCTAAGCCACAAGCTCACAGGGAAACTCCTTTAAGTGAATTTTTTAATGTAAGATGTCAATATTAAGTTAAATAAGCTGCATCACGTCTCTTTTACGCTAAAAACTCTTTATTAGAACTTTCCTTAAATGATCAAATGACAGGTTGAAGTTGTGGCTCTTTCTAGTTATGAAGAGAAGGAAGAACAATTTAGAGAGCAGGTTTATTTGAATCCTTTCAAAATTATATTCACAGTCTTCAAATGCCTGTCCTTATCGTACCTTTGTTCTTTCCCCATATTTGTCTACGGGTTGTTCACAGAAAGATGGATTTTTCTTTCAATAGTGTACTTAAGAATCTAAAATTTTGTTGTTAATTTGTGTTGTTGATGAAGGTGGCGAGTTTAAGACAGCGATTCTTTCATTCTATTGCCCTTGGTGGGCTTGCTGGGGATAGGAGGGCCGTGGTTCCTGCTTCAGGCTTTTCATTTAGTGCTCAACAGATTTGGAAGATCATTAAGGAGAACAAGGACCTCGACCTTCCTGCTCACAAGGTGGTGAACCAAAAATCTGCTCATAAAGTCTCAAATAAACTAGTCAGGTAGTTTTTTATTGACATATTTTCCTATATTTGTAGGTCATGGTTGCCACCGTACGGTGTGAAGAGATTGCTAATGAAAAGTTCTCTTCATTTATTGGAAATGAGGTGCCTTTCTTGGATATACATTTTTTTTGTTTAATACTATACTGAACTCATTTGAAATTAACACTGTAAATTATCAAAAAATCTGATCCACGTACATGTGTATGTGAGTTTGTGCCTGTGCAGGAATGGCGTCAACTAGAAGAGACTGTTCAATCTCAGCCAGTACCAGGGTTTGGGAGGAAACTCAGCACAATTCTTGATGTTTGTTTATTGGAGTAAGTGCGTGCATATCTGCATTTGCATTCTATACTATCCCAAAACTATTGTGTTTAAACGTAATAGTGTGGAAGATGCTAGTGGCTACGTTGAAGAATTTGGCAATTCTTTGAAGAGTGCTTAGATGAGTTTAGTGTGAACTACTAAGGCAAACGATGCTGGTGTTTTGAGACCCCTGTGCCTTGTGCCAGAGCACCTGTTAGATTCTGTTGCAATTACTTAGAAACTAGATGTTGAGAGGACCACTGAAGTATGGTTTTTGGATAAAATAGGTCAGTTAATTGTACTTACATAAAACATAATTCATACAAGTGATAGACTTAACAGTATACTAGACCTGTCACTTTATTTCGATAGTCCCGACAGGTGAAATTGTGTAAGCTCTCTCTCTCTCTCTCTCTCACTGATAAAAGAAAATGGATCACATTTCTGTTATAGGTATGATGCAGAAGCCACATATTTTGATGAAGGCGTGAGATCTTCAAAGCGAAAACAGCTGGAAGAGAAGTTGTTGCAAGTAATATTCCATGACATGTTCTACGTGTTTGCTATCACACTTTTAATTATGCTATATTCCTTCATAAAATAAATAGAAAGGGTAGTGGAATTTGGAGGATCTGATGGCTTCGTTAAATTATTTTTGTCTCTAATAAAAAAAAAAAAGTTCGATGATGTTAAAGTTATATTTGTATGCTGGGAGTAAACTGGAATTTTAGGCCCGCGTTTAATCTCTAATTTGGAATTATGTGTCTGACAGGCTTAGCTGTTTCATGACATAGAGTTGATGATACAAGGGCTGAAGTTTGTGATAAAATTTTTATCCTCATGCCATTTATCTTTTAAGTTTATTGTTTTTTCTTCTCATGGTCCATCCGTTTTTTCTTGTGGGCTATATTAGCTTGTCCAACCAGCTTACCAATCCATGTTGGGTCACATACGCTCTGGAAACTTGGATAGGTTTAAAAATGCATTTGATAATGCCTTGAATGAAGGGAAAGGATTTGCTGTCGCTGCTCGTGATTGCATCAAGTATTTTATGTCTCACTTTGACAAAGAATCTGCAGGTACAGTAATTGGCCCTGGTATAGGGTGTTTGTGCATTGTGATAGCATTGTATGCAGTTAACTTTTACCTAGAAGGGAAACTTTTAATATTTGTTTTGCGACAACCATGGAAATTTTCTTTTTCTTTTATTCTTATTTCTGTCTTCATGTGAAAATTAGCTATACTTTACAGCATTTTTCTCCTTGATGATCTTATGAAATTTGTTACTGTGTTACAACTTACTAGTGAACCAAATTTAAGGTTCAGCGGCTGATAAATTGCAGTGAGATGAAACCATAGAAAATCGACGTCCTGTAAATGTTCTTTTTTGATGGATTTTTGTTACTTTGCAGATACGAACATTGACCTGGCAAATTGGGATGCTTCTAAAATAAGAGAAAAGCTCTGGCGTGATATAGATGCACGTGTTGCTGCAGTTCGTACTGCTAAGCTGTCTGAAATCACAACAATGTATGAGGTATGAGCTATTTACTTTTGCAACTTTGACAACAAATGGTGTATATCATTGCTATCATTTTTTATTCCCACTGCCTGAAGTGTCTTATGAAGCATGGGGAAAAGATATGGAGGTTGCAATTTTGATTGAAGAATGAGTGAGCTTCAGTTGGTGAAAGGATACGTCACTGCAATGGATTATTTTAATGTACTAAATGTTCTGCGATTCAACTCGCATTAGAAAAAGAGAGCTGGTTAAGCATATACTGCTTTTTGGTTATAATAATGGATTCGATAAATTTTTATTTTATTCTTTGTTACCATGTGCAGTCAAAATTGAACGAGGCATTATCAGGACCTGTTGAGGCTCTATTAGATGGAGCCAACGACAATACCTGGCCTGCAATAAGAAAACTTCTCCAGCGAGAAACTGAAACAGCTATTGCTGAGTTTGCTAGTGCACTTTCTGGTTTCGAAATGTATGAAGAGTCAGTGGAAAAAATGATTTTGAGATTGAAGGATCATGCAAGAGAATTGGTCGAAGCAAAAGCAAAAGAAGAGGCTGGGATGGTTTTGATTCGTATGAAGGACAGGTGCTTGCTATGTGTTATATATTCGTATTATGAATTCAATATTTGCAAGATTGATGTTCTGTTTCTTCTGCTATGTACACATGGGAATAACAAGCCAATTATCCACAGGTTTTCAACATTATTTAGCCACGATTCTGACTCAATGCCACGTGTCTGGACTGGAAAGGAAGATATAAGAGCAATCACCAAAACCGCTCGCTCTTCTGTATGACATGCTCTATAAATATATTTTCTGGGATATTTGGTATGGGTATCTCTGTAATTCTTTTGATTTTAATTTTTGTCTCTAGTCATTGAAGCTGCTGTCTGTCATGTCTGCAATTCGTCTTGACAACGATGCTGACACTATCGAGAATACATTGACTCTGGCTCTTGTTGACCCCAAAGCTGCTGCTTCAACAAACAAGGGAACTTCAGTGGACCCTCTTGCCTCCAGCTCTTGGGAGGAGGTAATCGTTGTAGTTGCTGAATCGGTTCCTTTTTGAAGTCAGTGACCATAATTTAGCTTTAGTTCATTAAAAAGCTGATGTTTAGTGGTGAATTTGATGTCTCATCCACTATACTAAATAAATTTCCTTGGAAGAATATATGAACCACTTCATTTCTGTCAAACTATTTACTTGTACAATTGACCTGATTATTTTCGGTGCATGTCCGTGTTTTTATGCTTTAACGCTTCATTTCTCTCTATCTAGTACTTGAAACTTTGTATTATGTATATGTACACTAGTTACTTCTGGCCTTTGACACTCGTTCCTTTCGTAATTTATCCAAAATGCACCTAATAATTTTTTTCTTGAATTTTCTTTGTGGTCAGGTTCCAGTATCAAAAACCTTGATAACGCCGGTCCAGTGTAAATCTTTCTGGAGGCAATTTAAAACAGAGACCGAGTACACTGTTACTCAAGCCATTGCTGCTCAGGCATGGACTTGCACATATAATGCTTCTGAATATCTTAGTTTATTTCGTGAACTTTTTTTTTTTTATTCATAGTTACATATCTTTCTAATATTTTTTGACATTTTATTATAGATATATTAATTGCTAATTAATCATTTCTGATTTTCTTGTTTCTCAACTTTCAGGAGGCTAGCCGGCGAAATAACAATTGGTTACCGCCTCCATGGGCAATCGTTGCATTGGTTGTCTTGGGTTTCAATGAATTTATGACACTTTTGAGGTAATTTCTTTTTTGGGAGGAGAGGGGAGTGGAGGGTTTGTTAGTCATACCTGGCGATACTCAACTCAAGCCAGAGATTTTCCTCAGAAGCTATTTTTTCTTTTTTTAATTTTGATAATGTAGTGTTCTCTTTTGGCAGAAATCCTTTATATTTGGGCGTTATTTTTGTTGCTTTTCTGCTTGTTAAAGCACTTTGGATGCAACTAGATATCGCGGGTGAATTCCGCAATGGAGCTGTAAGTTTACTACTAAAATCCATGACTTTCTTTTATATCTCATATTAGTTGGAATCCAAGTCATTACAAAACCTTTAGAGTGATCAACTGGAACCAACGGCAAGTCCTATTTATACGTTTTGAGAGATTATTTATGCTGTTCGAGTTCTGATCACTTTTTCTGCATTCCTACAGCTTCCTGGACTTCTATCTATATCCACCAAACTACTTCCTACTGTTATGAACCTTCTTAGAAAACTAGCAGAGGAGGGCCAAAGACCTGCACACACCGAACCTCAACATAACCCTACCCTTACAGCACAGAGCGGTACAAATAATTATAGTGGTATTTCATCGAGTGCTTCTTCAGAGGTGACTTCTGAAAATGGTACCAAACGCTCCAATCCTCAGGCAACGGTAAACCTTTCTTGACAGAGCATCTTCTTCTGTTCGATACCAATTTTATGGTCATTTCTGAAGACTGTGGTGCGGCTGTTGATCGGGATTCGACTTCAAGCTGCGAGGATCAGACAATAGTCACATTACTTTTTGTGTAGGTGTCGTCGTGTATATTGGGGCCATGGTTGTTCACGAAAATTGACCCACTAAAATATATATTTTTATCTCTCTTTTTATATAGTTATCCTCTGTTTAGATGGTTGTATTTCTTGAATGTGGGCAATAGAAGAGGCCTTTATCTGTGGCATCTTTTGTTATTTATTTTTTGGTTTGCCTTCAATTTTGCATGATGAGAAGCAAAATGCGATTCTATATTTGGGAATTGAAGAACCTTTTTGTAATTTAATGAGAAAGGTTTACTTATTTTAATGGAAAATTGGCAAATTTTTGTATTTTTTCTTTGCAGTTTTGCTTAAAATGTGAGATCATCCTCAAAGGTTTTGTACCAATTTATTGCACGATGTCAATCTGATACTAATGTATATGTCCGAAGAAACTTGCCTAGCTAAACAAGTTGGTCGAGATGAATCTACTTGGAGGGTTATTTTCTAACAAACGTGAAATAGGAAAACTTCATTATTCTGAAAGTATGCAATGGTATAATCAGTGAACCACTATAATTATGTGTAGTTTGCTCGTTTTCTGAAAACTGTACTTCAAGCAAGGTCCTTATTTGTAACCCTTTAATCGCTTTCAACTAATTCAGCCATCCATTCGATTTACAACGATTTGTGGATGGTATAGGTGTTGTGGAGAAGATTTTTAGATCGAAACATTTCACCAATTTCAAGGTGCGACAAGAAAACTGTAGAGAAACTATCTAATATTGTGTACCAAATATGCCCGTATCTATAATTTCATCCTCGTTCATCCATTCTGTCTGGCTCCAATTTCATTTGCACTTGATGAGAGTATTCCCTCTATTATCATTTACACAAACACTATGTATGAGATGGAACTGACAGTAACATAATTTAAACATCAGTACCATGATGTCTTGACCCAATTATAGTCACAAGAAGATTATGTCGCCACCTAGGAGATCAAAGCTGCATCTTTAACTACACATATGGCAAAAAAATTATAGCTCTAGCATACATATTCATAAGAGAATTACATTTCGAATGGACAATAAGACTTCGAGTATTGAAATTACTGTATTGAAGAGAACTCATGCTCGCTCATGCTGCCTCGCGACAGTCCTCTTAACCGTTGCCAGAAGCGCATTTTTCGACCCGTCTTCAAAGGAACTGAATTAAATTTCCTCCTAAAAGAATCGGATTCATGTCCTTCATGTCCGCCTGATACGCCTTTTAAATCTACAGCCGATAATGCTATCTTTGTATCAAAAATTGAATCCCCTCCAGGGAATCGATAACTAGTCTCTAGATCTTCCGCCAGTTCATTTGATATTCTACTGTGCTTACTTTCTATATCAATAGAGAAATCCTCTTGGCTGCAACTTCTTGACACGGGCTCTCGTGTTTCATCAAACTCACTGCACACGAGCTTCAATGCTTGAACAACTTCGCCCATAAAAGGACGATGAGATACTTCCGGTTGCACACACATTGATGCGATTGCTGCAAATTTGGCAATGCTGTCCGAGGGAACATTCGATTTTAAAGCTTGATCGATGATCATTTCCAAACCTTCTTTGGAACCGAGGAGTGGACGAGCCCAAGCAACAAGATTTTCTTGGCCAGGTGGCTGTGACAAATCCACGGGCTTTCGTCCAGTTAGGAGCTCGAGGAGAACCACACCATAGCTGTATACATCGCTTTTAACCAGTAGATGGCCAGTCATCGCGTATTCTGGAGCTAAGTAACTGTAAGAAGTAAATTTTCGACCAAGAATCAGAATAAATGGAGAAACCTTTTTCTAGCATTCAGAATAAGATGGCGTAAATCCATTTTATCGAAGTGTGAAGGGCATACCCGAAGGTTCCCATGACATGGGTTGAGATATGTTTGTTTCCCTCTTCCATAGCAGTCCTAGCCAACCCAAAATCTGAAACTTTAGGTGTAAAGTCGTGTTCTAACAATATGTTACTCGACTTGAAGTCTCTGTGTATTACACGAGGGCTCGAGTCCTCGTGCAAATAGGCCAAACCCCGGGCTGCACCCAGGGCAATCTTCACCCGAGCATGCCAATCGAGAGGAGAAACCTCCTTATCGACTCCTGTTAGCACCAAAGAAAAGCAGCAGGACCAAAATGACCCAAGTAAAACTACAAATTTATGGATTGGCACACAAACTATAAGTGCATGTTTGGTGTACAGGACTGGATAACATTAAATAAGAGGAATAATCTAAAATCTTGTTCATGGTAACCTCCAATCCCATCCCAGTACTGCCTACCAAACATGCTGGAAGTATATTACAAGAATCAAACTAATTTGTACCGACCATGCAAGTGGGATTCAACACTTCCATTAGGAACAAGCTCGTAGATGAGAGATCTGCAATGGTCCTCCGCACAGATACCTAATAATTTGACCAAGTTTCTGTGATGCAACCGGCTAAGCATATCGACTTCAGCTAAAAATTCACGGCTGCCCTGGTGATCGTCTCTCTTGAGAACCTTCACCGCCACCTTTCTTCCATCATCAAGAGTACCACCATATACAAGTCCAAAACCACCTTCCCCTAGGATTCTTGAAGCATTAAAGTTATCGGTCGCTCTCTCTATCTCATCAATACTGAAAACTTTAGCAGTTGCAGTATACTGCAGAAAGCTAGAACTGAATGACATTGATCCGGAGCTACGCTTGCTTCTAAATGTCGAAGATTTTCCTATGCCTGCAGACCAAATTCCTCAGTTGTATCAATACAATATCAATAATTTGAGAAATGATTTTGAAAAAGCTCAGGATCATATCTGGTGTACAACAAAAAAGTAAGCCTTATTCCAAGACCCAAGTAAATTTGGGTTCAGTTATATTAATCCTTCTGCTTCAATCCACTCTATTCATTGCCACAGCTATTGAGAGATCTAAAGCAAATAGATTCTTAACAACTAAAACACGCCGTGTTAATTTTGGTTTACTTCGATACATATATGAGGTGCGCAAGGGATAAAAAGAAAGTTATAAGATGATTTACCTGACGATTTTCCCTCCAAAGATATTAAACCTTGTGGACCTTTTTTGCTTAGACAACTGCAACATCCACATTTTAACAACACTAGCCAAATACAACCCATGCAAACTACAAAAGCTGTGACTGCTGATAGAACAATTACAATGACCATAGTTTTGCCAGTCCCATCCTTGCTTGTCCTTGTTACATCTACCCCCAAAGGTTTTATTGGACCTCCATCATCGGTGCTGCCAGAATTCGGTTGATCATCAATCGTAGCAGAGCTGGAAATCTTCGAAGGAGGAGACGGTGGAAGACCTGAATTATTATACGTAAAGCTCAAGAAGCATACAGTTATATAAAATTATAAATGTAACAATAAGGAATTAAACCCAACCCAAAAAAGATGGTATATAATCTTGGAGGAGGAGGAGATAAGATAAGAAGGTTAGAATTCTAGGGATGACACCATATGTTTCTGTGATCACAAGGAAACAGATGAAAAGCTATATGTCTCTAAACTGTGCATGATAGAATATACTGCAAAATCAAAACTAAGCATAAGCATTTGCACGTGTTAGCGACCAATATCCACAATTAAGACTTACTCCAATTTTTGTTATTGACCTTTTGGTAACTATGAGATATCCTACATCTGAACAAAATTCTTTCTGGTTAAAGAATCTATTTCTAGTTGTTGTGTCCTTGGGAAATCAGGTGATATTTGCCACTGAAGATATTTTTCGAACAATAGGTTCACTAAATTTGTAAGATAATAAAAGAGCTAGGGCAGTTTGAAATATTATACTCAAGCTAGACTGGAATTGAAGGTCTCCAATAAATCCTACTTACTTTTTTTATGGGGAAGATTCTGATTTGTAAATAGGCAATAAGACTAAAACACCATGTAGCATAAATATTAGTGCTGTTAATGTGTTCTTTGATAAACATATTTGATGATCACTTAACCTGGGTAGCGAACGTATACCACCTCGTAGACACCAAAAACTGAAGACCGTATTGAAACTTCACTCTTCCAGAACTTTGTGTATATTTGGAATGCAGTAGAAGGGTTGAACTTCGTGTCCAGAGGTACCAAGTTAATGAGGACGGTGGTCTTCTCTAGTTGATGGTTGGCTGCATCAGCTCCCATAATGCGAACTTGACTTTGGTCTAGTAAGATACTGTTTGCGATTTCCTTAGCAAGATTGGAAACTAATGGAAAAAACGTATACAGAGAAATACTGAAGCGCAATCTAACTTCAATAGGCCAAACACAACCACAGGGTGCTCCTGGTGGTGCATATGTCAGTGGGTCCGTGCAGGTTATTGGTCTACATTCTGCAAGATTGAAATGTTGATCACTGCGGTCTATGACATTTGCTTGAAGCTAAAGTATGACGTAATTGGTAGAACTAGAGCACGTTTGGCTAAACTTAAAACGAAGCAAAAGTTACTTAGAAGATTCTCTTTTGTCAAACATAAGTTTAAAAGACTATTTTGGCAAAGAAAACTTCCTTTTATAGAAAGTCAGTCTAACTTACTTTCTACAAAAGTAAATTTTAAGCTTAACTAAACATGCTCTTGGAGATGTATGAGCTACTGGTACAATACCTTGATTTGGTGGAGGCGGCGGAAGTGCTAGTGGCAGTGGAGTTTTCTTCATATTTTTCCTAGGAAAACTCATTGGAGAAATAGTAGGCTGATGCGAGGGCACTTGTAGACAGAAAAGAGAAAATCTGAGTTAATTAGAATTAGACAAAATCCAATATAAATGTAGCATAGAAATGAATCTTTCCATACTATTAAAATGACTTGGTGGAAGTGCTGACAAGGGCATAGGTCTTGGTGAAATCCATTCCTTGGATGGAGGGAAAAGAGATGGAGAATGGGTTAAAGCATGGCCTGTTCAAAGAAATGTCAAGTAACTTCAAGTTACAAAATGGAGGAAAAATGTTGATAATGTGAACCCAGTTATGGATTAAACTCTAATCCCCATCAGGGTAAAAATAATGAACAAAACGAAACACAGATACACAAAGATTTATAGTGGTTCGTACTCAATGTGAGAGCTACGTCTAATCACAGCTGTAGATTTTTCACCATTAAGAAGAAGGAGATTACAAGGTTTTATTTCTCGCACTTATCTAATCTAGCAAGAAACAACCCCCACCCCAACCCCGATTCCATTATTTAGTGTAGGAAAAGGCATAGACTCACCTTTCCCACTATAACGAGGTGAATGATTATATGGTCCAGGAGCAAAGTGGTGAACATCTCTTCCAGTATGATGATACTTGTGGAATGCGCCTGATGGTGAAAATGCAGATACATGTATCGCTTTCTTGCCGGGGTGGCTGCCAGATAATATTGAGGGTGCATGTGCATTGCTGGAGATATTTAAGCTGTGAGGATTGGTACCTATAAATGAAACATTTGAACTGTTAACAGAAGCGGGCAACACATTTCATTATTAACCTCTAACTTATATAGAAAGAAAAATACATCGCTGAGGTTAACATAACCTTCGGTTAATGGATGGTATATATGCAACCGATTGTGAAATGCTTTGAGGTGGGGAGCCGAAGCAAACATTCTATGTCTTTTTTGTCGAGAACTGGTGGGAGTAGGTGGTATAGCAATAACTAGTACAGCCAACATGACATTATTTTGTGAAAAACCATACGGTCAACATATTCGAACATTCAAAACAACTTAATGAGGAAGAGTGGAAAAAGCTACCATTTTGAAGTAATGTTAAACGCGATGTGGCTTCATGAAGCCTAAAGTCAGGTGTTTTGTCCTTGAAGCGAAAAAGCACAGAAGCTGCTGAAAGTGAGTGCAGACCAATACCTGCAATTTAAATTATCTTTAAACTAGATATGCAGAATGTAGAGGAGAAATTATATGTGATTTCATTTTACACACTTCCATCATCCAATTAATTATTGAAGTATCATCAAACAGGAAAACTTCATCAAACATCCATATTCAACGCCAACGATTTTGGATTGGTGAACAGTACATACAGCCCAAGAGCAGAAACTTTTTTTTCTCATTGCACACCACTAAACCCAATTCTAATTTCTAATACTAATACTTTATAATGGAACTTAGTAACAAGCTACAACTTGTTCCCATTGAATTTAGAGTCAACTACGTAAATCCTTTCTTGCCACTTCGTTTGATTCATCTTTAGATCTACAGGAAGATCCAAAACAATGAGATCTTTAGGCCATGTTAGTTTTAGTTTTCCCTCCTCGTTCTTATGAACGGTAACCTCTTCTTAACCCTATGCAAAACATGTACTAACCACCTAAGTCAATCGTATCTGCTGAGTGTAATTTGTGAACTTCTAGAGAGTTGTTCTTCGTTACTCCTTAAAGATCACATGAACAGTAGGAGTTTTCTGCAGATGTGTTCTAAATGCAACATTCATGTTGGTGTACATAATATCAGAAGTACACATATCGAAAAATCAAAATTGAACTCAAGTTAACTAAACCAAATAAACAGAGCCCATTACCTGCAGATTCTTGAATTGTGAAAGCGCAAAGAACGGCAAAAAATTCCACTGCTACAAAACTCAACTGTAACACCATCTCTCAAACACCCAAAAAACCCGTCCGCAGTTCAGACTGCAGGCTGCAACTAGTTTGCATAAAGCCGGAATCGCTAGTAATCACTGATCAATCGGTGAATTCGTTCTCAGGCCTTGTACAAAAACAAAAACTTGAAAGAAAGCAAAATTGATCTGTATAAATGCAGTTTTATTACTACATAGTGAAGGATCAACAAAATATGAAGACAGACCCACAAACAGTACTAGTGAAGTAATGAGGAGACACTAAACATGGGACTCTGTTAGGTACAATAAATCAATGTTTTTTAAAATTGATCAAAGCAAAAAGCAAAACAGTACGCTCATTCACCAGTCACTTTGGAAAAGAAAGTGTTTTGGTTGGATTGAAATAAATAAATATAATAAATTCTTTTCCACAGTTCGTCTTGTGAATCTGTTAGTTGAAACTTAATAATCTTTGAATTAGTTTGGCTTATTTGAATGGAAAATGCCGAACACTTAAGGTGAAGAATTTTCTTAATTGCAATCATTGCATAATATTCCATTAGCACTAAATGTGTCTTTTTTGTCAAAGTTCGGAAAAAATTAACTCATCCCACTTGTTTTTATATACACAGTAGGTTCTATCAAATCTAAAGTAGCAATTTTTATGGCTCCACACATTTGTCAGCGTGATTTTGACAAGAATTATATACTAATAAAGTAAACCGACAGTGTTCGACAGTGTTCTGATAGACCCTTCACCACCTTGACAGTTGCTATCTATCCACTAGTGTTTTCTTCTCTTTTTTCCCTCAATAATCTGTCAAAGTATGGACTTTTGACCATGTTTGGTGGTATACTTTGATTTTTTAAGTTGAATTATTCTTATTGTACATAATCACTTACCTAATTGGTTATCGAATTAACAAGTGACGGCCCCCTATTGAGAGGGCGCCTGTGTTGAAGTTGAATTATTCTTGTTGTACATAATTACTTACCTAATTGGTTATCGAATTAACAAGTGACGGTATATGCTTGTAGCATGGTTGTTTTAAGTTGTAACTAGGCTTAAGGTATGTCTGGCATTAACATTTTTTCTACAAAAGAAGCACCTTTTTTAAATTGAAAATTGGTCAGAAATTACCTCTTCTCTCGACAATAAGACCATCTCTAAATATGCTCAAGGAAACGATTAATAAGTTGATAGCCGTCATAAAATTTTGTCATTTTCATAATATAAATCCTTACAATGAAATACACACAAGTGATAGATTAATAGATTAAATACGTCAATTCTACTTAAATCTTCTGCTAAAAGTAAGGAAATTTTGAGTAAGAATCTGTTTGGTACGATGGTTGCAAGTTTGAGCGTTCGAACTTAGAGCTTTTTCAATAACAGTTTTTATCAATAAGTTGTTGATGGTTTGGTCGTCGATTCAAAACGTGTTGTGAATATGAAATTGATGGTTTGAAAAATAACTATAAAATTGCTTTTGTGATATATTACATATTTATTTGACCAAAATTAATAATTTAATTATTCATCTCATTTTCACTCATAAATAATAAAATTTCATAGCCTATAAAATCTATTAAATTGCTTTTAAATTAAATTAGCACATAATAATAATTAATTTGTATATATCATATGATTTAAAACAATTTTTTTGAAATTACGTAGTTACTAGTTTCTATGTAAATTTTAACATATCAACCAATGGCATATATTTGTTTAGACATATTTAGATTTGGATATTAATAAGGAAAATATCGTCAGTACAAAAATTTTATCGAACGAACAAATTTCAACTTCTCGTATAATCTAAATTCATTTACATAGAGTTTCTTTAAAATAACATCAAAAAAGTTGTGCGCATCACACTTTGACTTTAACCAAATATTTCATTCTATAAAAAGTACTTTCTCCGTCAAAGAAATGCTTTTAAACTTTAGAAAAGCCATCGGAACATAATAGAGATACCAAATTCTCTTCGAGAAATGAGTTAGTAACCTATTGTTTGAATTTTTAAGATTAGCATAGTAGACGGATCAACTACCGACAATTTCTCTCTCTTCAAAAAATTAAAAAAAATGAGGTCCCACGTTAATTGAATAATACATATTCTCGTCAAAGATTTGGTGATTTATCAACACAAACTGCAATCCGATCAAATCCTACCTAATTAAACCCATATACCCTACCCAACTATAATTAAAACTTAGGTAAATAAAAAGTAGTACAATAAGTTAATAACCCAATACATATTAATTGTTGAGGGACCCACCTGCCAGCATTAGGTAGAGTTAAATTGGAATGGGTAGAAGTGGCAACTCGAGCCGAGCGGCCGAGCCGTCAAAAACGAGCCACTAGCAGCTAAAGACGAGCCCGAGCCGAGCAGGCCGGCTCGTCAGGCTCGGCTCGTTTTTGACGAGCGGCTCATTCAAAAAAAAAAAAATTTATCTTTTTTTTTTTTAAGTAGGGGTATAGTTTAAAAAAAAAAAAGCTCGGCTCGCAAACTACGAGCTCCTGGCCGAGCCGAGCTCAGCCCAAAAGTAACGAGCCCGAGCCGAAGCTCGGCTCATTACAAACGAGCCCGAGCTCGGCTCGTGGTGGCGAGCACGAGCCGAGCTCGGCTTATATGGGCCGAGCCGAGCCGGCTCATCACTAGGAATGGGGGAGTTGGACCACCATTTTCCATGATCACAAAATCATGTTGAAATGGAAACGTACCCGAGTACTAACGTATAGTATATTAATAAATTTCTTATTGCTTGTCGGAGATATTTTCGATATTTTAGGAAATTCCTCTTTCAAACAGTGAATTACCAGTAATACTTTAGTTACATTGAATCAGAGAGGATTTTAGCTCCAAAGAACAAATCCAACCAGTGAGAGGATTTTAGTCACAAGAAAGGTAAGTAATGGGCTTCTTTATGCAATATCACCAGATTCATCCAGAAACGTTCCCATTTTCGCTGGACAGCCATCGCTCGAGGACTTCCATAGCTGTCTATTAAGAAACGACCCTTCGTAAAAGAAAGTTCATATACGATAAAGGTTTTAACACTTGTACCGAAGTCGAAGAAAATTCATATACGAGAAAGGATTTAAGAGACTTGTATCGAAATTGCTTTCCTTGTCAGTAGAGATACACTACCGGTTAAGTGGCAATGAATGCCCTGGTTCGTTGTGTACAGTGGAGTTGTGACGTACATTAATGTATCGGACACTAAAGCAGGAGGCCCATTGTCACCTAGCCGGTAGATAGCATTACTCAATTCTATTTGGTGTGCAGATTTATCTGGTCGAACCTTGACACTCGCTATTCGCTGTACCATTAATATACAACCATCTTTTAGTTATCTATCACGAACTAACTTGTAAGCCTGAAAAAATAGTGGCTCGCCGAAGATATTAATGAACACAAACTTAACCACTGTACACAATGATACTGTTCGTATCCCACAAATACAAATGAAAATCCGAACAATTAAGAGAGAGGGAGGGGGTGGGGCGACGAAAAAGGACACAGAACAAGCTCAAAGGTTCTTTATGACAACCATAGAAATGAAGCCTTCCCACGTAAGAGAAGATGGAGGAAAAGAGGGAGAGGGGGAAAGAACTTCAGACACTTTCAAGTTCAGAGATATATTCACTGGCAAAATTGACATTGACCATGTATCCAAAGATTGAATTCAGCATTGGTTTACTGTTGTTTGCACTCTGGAGGACGTTCACCCTGTTGACCTTCCCCAGCCCGTGCTCTACCACCCTTCTACAGATTACAAAAACAGAACGCTGTGAAGCACTCCAATAGACACATTTAAACCAGATGCAGAAGTAAAAAGGACAGCATCATCTTACCTTCTTTCCTGGAGACTGCAAAATTTCCAATGGAATAGCACAAAACAAACGAATATCAGCATTCCCAATAAAATTGTGAAATTGATTTTAAGAAGAAAAAACTTGGGATTTCTGTTCAGTGGAAAAAAGAAATTCTTCACCTTCTTTGCACTCTTCCCCTGCTCTTCCTCCTCTTCATCATCCTCGTCATCATCGTCCTCGTCATCATCTTCATCCTCGTCATCATCTTCCTCATTGTCGTCATCATCCTCATCATCATCTTCAATGTCGAGTTCGTCTCCTTGGACAGCCTCCCCAGTAAACCATGAAACAGCATGAGGTATAATTTTGTCCCGGATTGTTGAGCTGCAGCCAATCACAAAAAATAGCCATTAAAACTAATCAGATTTTAGGCATCTAACTCTGTTTCTATGAATGCAACACTAGAGAAATACAAAACGGGAAATAGAATGAATGACTTCCAATTATAAAGGCACATCTTTGGAACGGGAATAAGAGTCGACTCACCCAATGTCATAGTCTTGTTCCATCAAATTCTGGAGTTCTTCAGCCTGTTGGCCCGAGTTAGCAGATATAATGAATCAATCAGGACTGCAAGCATTTATAGCTTCAAGAAGGTACGTTCAAATATAGCGCGAGTACACTTACCATATCCTCATCAATGTCATCATCGTTCTCAGGAACCACTGGAGGCTTAAAGAAGTTGAAAAAACTATCACATTTTTCAGTCTTCGTTGTAGGTTTCACATTCTTCGACCCCTTCTTTGGCTTTTTCTTTAAAACCTTGTGTGTCAAGCATTTACCTGGATGCCATTCAATCTCCGTCCTACAACATTTCCAGTTTGATGTTAAAAAAAAAGGGGGGAGAGAGAGAGAGAGATCGTGGCAAGTAAAATTGAATTACCCTATTGCCTTCTCTAATATAGGCTCATCATCATCAATCATGTGGTATGTCTTCGTCAATACAGAATTCTTGAAAAAAGGATTGGAATCAAAGAAGAACTCAAGCTTAAAACCCTTGGGATTATCAATCCTACACCACTTGATATCCTTGAGATATTTAAGAGCCTCTTCGTCGCGCTCTGAGATCTAAATAAGAAGCAAAAATTGTCATCATTATAATGTAAGGCACGTTCACATTGCTTTTGGTTCATTTCCGCCACAAAATTTTGGAATGTACCAGTTGTGTCCGAATTGGTTAGAAAGAAACTAGAAACAATGTCCAAAATTACCTACCTCTTCTGCCAGTATTTCATTAGTCTTCATTGCCATCAGCCAGAAGTCAGGCACACCTTTAGCTGAATGAAGTTGTAAATTAGTCTGTTAGAACTATGTATGTACAACCCATGAACAGGAGGACAGTAAGAGCAAAGTGAACAGATGAAGGAACTTGAGACAAGACATGAAACCAGTCTACATAAGTGTGCTACTTTGCAGCAAAGGAAAGGAAAACCATTTACCTTCTTTTGCTTTTTCGTCGTCCTGCTCCATTAGGGCTTCAGTAACTCCTTCAACTTCAACAACACCGTTCACAATTTCATAACGCTGCACTTCATTCACAGAAAAAGATATCAAATAGATTCAGAAAAAACCACCTATCAAATAGGATGACATCAAAATACATTTTCCACAGTAATGCAGAAGAAAACCACAAGCAGCAGTCCATTCACACAAATGCCCTTACTTTTGTGTATAAAGGTTCATAAAGTTTCTGATATTTAGCTTCCAGTGCTGCTCTTTCCTCAAAAAACTTCGCCTCTAGCTCATCGTGTTGACTCTGCAAAATAGAGATGTGTCATCTAATAAACCACATTTCTTACATACCCAGTGAATTCTGTGCATGACACTTGGAGAAACCATCTCAAACTAGGACTCACAGAGCAATATTAATATACAACTCTAGTTGGACAAAGATCCAATTGTTAATGGATTATGACGAAATATTGGTAAGATATACCTTAGGGTGTCCAAGTCACAAAACTTGAATTTATTTTAAAAGAGCTACCAAAGAAAACAAAAGGTGTCGCATGATTTCACAAATCTATTTGAGCAGCATCATTTATCTATATCAATTTCTATTACTGTCATAATCCAAGCATAGCAGGGAAATGAAATCAAGCAGAGAATAACTAGCCATGGTTTCTCCTAGATGACAAAAACCATGAATTAGAACTCACGAACCCATGTGCACAGTGCCATAATCTATCACCACTACATATTGTGAAGCCATTCTTTTTTCCTGTGATAGGACCTTTCATGCATTGTCTGAAAAGGCAGTGCTGAAGCATGCCTCGTTGAGGCATGGCCTCTATGCCTCAAGGAGGCTTCTTTTGGTGCCATTTTTTACCTCATTCTGCTTGCTACTAGAAGAAGACATTATGCAGTTTCCACAAAAATTATAAAACTGTGGATGTTGCTAGTGACATGTTAAATAATTTCAAGAATCGTGGTGCACAAAAATGGCGCACAAAAATAGAATGAAAATGATAGTAATACTTACAGACTGTTCTCTTTGTATTTCAGTTTTATATTTTGAGTTTTAAATTCATTTTGGATTTTGTGTTTTGAGTGTCATTTTTGAGATTTTTGAGATTGTTGAAAATGTGTTCTTTTTGAAATTTTAAAAAATTGTTTTGAAAACACCCTATACGAGTTTTGAAAATTTTGACTTGATTATAACTGAAAACACCTAAAACGAAAAATCCAACGTTTTGGGTTTTTTTTGTAAATTTTTAACTTGTTTTCAATAACGCGTTTTTGAAAATGGAAAAGAGAAAGCTTTTTTACTATTTTGAAAAATTGAAATCAGAAAATGACTTCAAAATGGCAAAGAGAACAGCCCTTAGTATTTTAAGCAACCTCAGCACGTACATATACCCGAGAAAATTGAAACTTAAGAATAAATAAGAACCTGGATCTCCCTCAGAACCTCAACACGCTTCCGGACTATCGGAGACAGTGTCTCAAGTACATCCGTGTGCTGCCCAGCCAAATTTTGTAATTTATCCTGTTAATCCAACCAAGACATAACAAATCAAAACAAAATATTGACGAAATACGTCAAGAAAAGACCGTGAACACAAACAAAATGCTTAAAAACTTCAATCTGTGTAAAGTTCAAAATTCACAAACCTTGAGAGCATTCACTAAACCAGCACGATCCTCCGCACTCAATGCTATGTCAAAAACACAACAATAACATTTATTAATCGCAATCATAAAATCGAAACATAGACACCCACAATTAGGGTTCAGATTTTCGTACCAGCGGCGGCGGCTGGGAGGGAGGAATCGAGGTCGGACATGTTGAAGTTGTCTTTGGCGGGATTACTCATGATAGTGAGAGAAAAGAGAAACCCTAGAGAGAGAGGTAATAAAAACCCTGAGAAAATTTGGGGGAAGGAAAAGGGAGGGAATACGTTCGTTTCCGGTGGAAAGAGCGAAAATGTGTAGGGTTTTAAGGAGGACAGTGAGTCGGCCGGCAAAGAACGCGTTCTCAGTGAGCGTGTTGGTCACAAACCAATTAGAGGACGGGTTGCCGTGGTAAGATAGGCCGTGCGTGTCGTGATATTGCACAAATTTTTTTCATTTCTTATCCTATATTATACAAATTTTTTAAAACTCATTTCTAACTCCACGTAATAAAAATTTACCTCCTGTTTAGCCCTATTATAACGAGATTTTTGAAATGAAGCACTTGTTTGGCCCCCCTTCTTTGTTGTCAAATTCTCATTCTTGTACAGTGCAATGAAGAGATGTTGTCCAATTGGTGCAACAAGTGTGGGCCCTACTAGGGAGAAGAGACGTACGGTTTCTTGCCCATTCCCTCAAGATGTTTTTGACTTTGTATTAGCATCACAATTTCTCCATTTTGCCCTTCACTCACCAACAATATTAACGCCAATTACCATTATGGTTTTCACGTTTTCAATCGAGGGGAATGTCGGTCCATTGCGTGTTAGATCGTAATTGTAGCATACACGTTCAAATACACTTCATAAAAAGGAAATCTCATAAATATTACGTCCACACTTTTTTTTGGGATTAGTTGAATTTAACTTCAAATAACATCAAACAGTACAAATACATACTAAATACTTGCGGTCAAATCGT
>CAIGRK010175781.1:0-11118 GCA_903798315.1 Fraxinus greggii | reverse complement strand
AGAGTATAAGTGAACAATATAATTAGACTCGAATGTAAAACAAGATGCAAACATACCTGGGAAGCTGAGAACGAGAACTCCTGCCAGGGAGAGCAGTTGCACCCTCATTATCTTACTGGAAATAAACTTCTCTGGAAAATTGGCTAGTTGTTGGGTTTGAAACTAAAATTATGGCGTGTTAAAGTATGGAGGATTCAGTTTTCATTGGGAGTAAAAGAATCTGATTCCATATATGTGTATAGAAAAAAAGCTTGAATTGAATCTGATGCCATTTAGGTAGAGAATCAAGAAAGGGTTACTTCTGGAAGTAATTTGACAAAGAAAAGCTTTAACTCTACAACTCAATCATAAAACTTGATTTCAAATTAAACATGTGATTCCTTTCCTTGGTAATAATAAAACTTGATTCTGAAATTGAGGGCTGAAGAGAAAATATCGAATGAAACTTTTAAGGGTTAATAAGGGTTATTATTAGGGACTAAAGCCGTAGGGTTAACATTTTAAGTGTGTGTAACGATAATAAGAGGCAGCATGCAGGTTGAAGGAAAAATTATCCTACTGTAATCGCAGGGCATAGCCAAACAAGAACAAGACAATAGAAGGCTAATTTTTCACCTGAAGAAAATATTGCCTCAAAATTGCAAAAATATTCTAAGAAAGAAATTATAATTATCTCATCAAGATTTGCAACTGCCGTGCCTTAATTAACAACTCATATAACATATTCTAATTGATATGCTAAGGAGCATATAAGAGTTTCAAAAGATTTTCTTTGTTGAGCGGTTTTGTTAAAAAAGCATCTACTCCAGCCTCGACCATCATGTTTATCTCTATTTCACCTCTTTCATGTGCAGTTAGTGCAATGATTTGTGTGTGAACACCATAATTTCCTTCTGCTTCTCTGATGCGCCGTGTTGCTTCTATCCCATTCATCAATGGCATCTGCTATTATATCAAGAGTGAAAACAAAACTGAAACAATACTACCAAAAACGCGACTACAGTAATGGATTTATGACAAGAAAATAAGCATGTCGTGTAAATGATGAATTTAATTTTGTCTTACTCTACCTCACAATCCATCAGGATACAATCAAAAGGTAGTGAAATCTTGGAAGCTCCATTTATGTGTTGATCCTTGAGACCCTTGTTTACTGCTTCAAGAGCTTGTTCCCCATTTACGCATGAAAATGTATTTGCACCAAGTTGGGAAGCAAAAGATGTAGCTATTTTGCGCCCAATGGAATCATCATCTGCCACCAAGATTTTTTTTCCTGTCAATGGCTTTTTACTGCGCTTGTCCTCGCCCTTTTGTAATGGAAGACACTCTCTAGATAATTTCTTTGTCATAGCCTTATTCTGACTCATATCATCTGCTGCTGAATTTCGGGATTCATAATGAATTTGTCCAGGCTGAATATTTTTGGCATTGTATATATTTTCCCCTCTTCTTCGTGCAAACTCGGGTGGTAGTCTTGGACCTGGATACAATTTTCTTGGGACATCAAGTTCCTCTCCCTTCCGGCTAGGAGTGTTTTCTGAGGACGATTTTCCAGCAATTTGCCTCGTGTGAGTCTTATTGGCTGCAGCTGAAGTGCTGTATTCGGGCAGAAACTTATCAGAATTGTATGTGTTCTTTCCTCTTCTCAGTGGAATGTCCTGTATTGTGCCACCAAACTCCGGTAAAAGTCCTATAGTTTTTTTTAAACGGGAGCCATGCAGTGGTTTCGATATGATTAAATCCATTGCAGGTAGCTTATCCTCGTCAAGGCCATGAAAATTTATGCAATTGGGGCCTGGATTATCTAACCAAACCACCCTACTACAACAGTTGTTGCTTAGGTCTCTTCTGAATTCAGCCACAGACCTACTGATATCACGAAATGGCCCAGCGCCTGTATCGATCACAATCAAAACGAAGCACGAAAAACTTCTAAGACTATCCTGTCTTTGAAGGGGTAGAATATTATCTGTGCCATCTAGTGAACTAAGGGGCACATCCTTTGATCGGGTACTAGATGCCCTTAATGAATCAATATCAGATTTACCTGAAGAACATTGGCAGGAAAAGTTTAGTTTTTGTTTGATTCTCTTGAGAGTCTCAGAAAGTTGTTCGTGGTGCTTGACCGCATAAGCTTTTATCCCCTGTCGTGCCATGAATTTCTGTATGATGTTACTCCTTTCGTTGCTCTGGATAAATATTACGACTTGAGATACTTGTGCCTTGGGGCTATTAATTCGATTAATGGACCCCGAATACTGATAAGAGTCACTTGATATGGAACCACCTTGAACTTCAATGTCTTCGTCTTGTGCATTACCAGACATGCCTGCGTCAGTAAAAGTGCTGAAGAAGACGTTGAACCTGAAACAAGTTCCCCTTTCCCCAGTTTCCTTGTCCACAATCCCGATTTCACCTCCCATTAGACGAACCTAAAATCAGAAAATCAACGTAAACAATAAAGAAATGAGCATTTAATTTCAAAAAAACTGCAGCATGTTTTAAGTTTTAACATACCAGAGACTGAACAATGCCAAGTCCTAAACCAGTTCCTTCTTGTCCAAGAGCTGTCTCTTTGACTTGAATATAGTTTTCAAAAACAGATTTTTGCTTCTCTTTTGGAATCCCTCTCCCTGTATCATTTACTTCAAATACATATTCCATATAATTTGGATCTTGTTGAATAGTATTCACCACTCCCGACTCACTGTGCAATTTGTCAGTCAGAAAAAACAAGCACGATAAGGTGCTCATCCAGTTATTGTGATTAGAAGCAAGTATTTCATTCTCAAAACTCGGTTTCCTTGCCCAAGCACGAACTGTTACATGCCCATCTGAGGTATATTTAACAGCATTACTTAATAAGTTGCACAAAATCTGCTTCAATCTTCCACGATCACCTTTTACACGAGAAAATTTCTTAGTAACAGAGCCATCATTGGGATCCAAAACCACATCTACCCCCTTTTTCATACCAACAGGATAATACAAATCAACTACATCTTCTAGAAGTTGTTCCAAGTTGAATTCTTCTTTTTCAAGCTGCATTTTACCAGCTTCAATCTTACTTGCATCGAGAACGGAATTCAATATACCTGAAATAACAATTTTTTTTTTAACTGAAATTGTTTTTAACCACAATAAAGCTAGTATAGCTTAAAACAAAGCAAAAATACTCATAAAATTTCTTTGTGGACAAACATAATTTAAAATTTACTTTTTTCACTAAGAAACCTACTATTTTAGAAACTCTAAAAAGTCTTTTACATTCTTAAAAATCAACTTTTTGGCCTAGCCAAACATACTCATAAAAAATATGCTTGAAATCGTACCAACCTAAAAGGTCTTTTGCACAAGCTTCCACGTGTATCAAATTTATTTGCAATTCTGATCCCGGCACAACTTGATAGTTACATATTTCTACCAAACCAATAAGGCCTGCTAAAGATGCACGTATATCGTGGCTAGCACTAGCAAATGCAAGACTCTTGTTCACATTCTTCCTTTCAGCTTGTGCGGTCGATTCCTTTTGCCTTATCAGTGCAATACATAACTCCATCTCTCGTATTGCAGCTCGAACATTCAATGAAACAAAAGTGAATATGATGATGGCCATATCAACGAAGATGAGCACAAGTAGCACAAAGATGAATTTTATGTTCTTGTGAATGACACGCGCCACATAGTTTTCAGGTAAAGCCAGCACATATACCTATATTTCAAATGAAATTTTAACATCCCAAACATGTACCTTCTTGTGTGTATGATTTAAATAAATGTATACAAGATAATTCATGAATATGTCTTACAAGGAAAATAAATTTTATAGTTAAATTTAAGTAAATAATGAAACATACCAATTCCAGTCCAGCAATTTCAACTGGTGAACAGTTAATCATATATTTATTTTCCCATATGCTTAATGTGGAGGCTCGAAATGTACCATCAACGGCCCGACACTTGACAATTCCAACAGTTACAACTTGATCACCATTAGGGCTTAGTAGTTGAAATGAAACTTGATTTCCATTCAAAATGACGCGAGTGTTTGGAATCTCTCCAGTGAGTACATTCCCATCTTTTGTTCCAAAATATAAGGTTCCATTATAGAAGGCTACGCCGCCAATGAAGAAATTAACCATTGATTTCACAGAAAATCCTAAAGACACTGCCCCCTTTCCATTCATACCTGTGGTACTGAGAAGTAGAGAATCTCGAGAAATTTCCCATTGGGATCCTATGGAAGCATATCCATTTGTACCATTCAATGCTTCTTGATACCAACTTGAATTGACTAAATCGGAAGGAGGTAACTTTATTGATTCCCCATATAGTTTTCCAGTTTCACGACTTGCAGCCTGAGTATACCAACTGTACTTTGTTGTATCATTTCGGGTGGAAGAAAATGTAGAGTTGGAAAACATAGCAAATAGTTGATTGCCTCTCGTATAGTACCCGAAGAATAAACCATTTAACGAGATAAATGAAACCTGTAACAGGTGAGGAATTGTTGATAACGCTAGAAATAATGTAGACGCCACCTACATAATTCAAACAACAACATTAAGCAAGATTTCAACTTTTTTAGTCACCAACCAAATACTAAATTTGATAGATATATACCAACCTTGGATTCAATCTTTGAGAATTGAAGTTCATCTTGTTCCAAAGATGAGCTTAAAGATCGTGCTAAATTGAGAGACGATGCATTGATTGAATCAAACAACGAGGCCGTGTTTTCAATTAATACAGATAGTAGTTGTTGATTGATGTTGTAGGGAATTAAATTCACTTCATTTTTGATTTTTGTAATCCTGATCCAGAAGGGAATTATCAAACCAGGCAGCAACAGCACCATTAACATCTGCTTTAAGTGTAAATAGAGCAATTTAATACATATTTCTAACGAAATTCATCTTAATGCTTGAACTTATAAATTCAAAATTCTAACTAATATATAGAAGTGTTACCAGGATAATGAATAAACAAACTGGCCGCAACACTATGAACGAGTTTACGATCTTCATTTTAGACTTGACTTTCGATGGGTACCAATAGTCTGTCCTGCATCTCCATGGAAAAGCCCTATATTTACAAATTACTAAGGCATAATAGCTACATATATTCCACAAAGAGAAATTATTTTCTGCACATATATTTGGCAAAAGATTGAACCCCAAAAATGAGTATTGCTGAAAAAGAAATCAGTCATTTTATGACAAAAAAAAAATTGCTAAAGCCACTTATTTTCTAGGTTTTTATGAACAAATAAAATTTAGGTTTAAAGCCACGTCTTTTGTAGTGCTAGCTAATGTTTTATGAGCATATATACTTTGGGTAAATTTGGTATACACAATAATAATCTACCCGAGAGGCATCTATGTCATTCTAAACATATCAAAAAAAAAAAACAAATAGAATAGTTACTTTTCATAATATTCCTAATTGATAAATTTCCTAAAGTGTAATTCCTTAAGCAGTGATTATTACCTAAAGAAAATCAGCCTAAAGAAGAAAGAAAATCAAGACAAGAACAATAATATGAATTAACAATGTATTCGAACTTTTTTTCTTACAATGAATTCTCCAAGTTATCACCTGCATGTGAAAGATACTTGTTTCTTTCTCTGCAAACAATCGACTCAGAATGGTTATAATCAGAGAAGAACCAAAGAAAAAGAAGCCATTGAATTTTCCATTCAACAAAAACGTGCTTCTGTGGGTTTGATCTTAAACATCAACCAAAATAAGTGCTCACATAACTAAGCATTTGCAGATTTATAACCGAAAAAAAAAAAAGAAGAAGAAGTTATTTTCCTACTTGTTTTTCGGGTTCTTTGAAAAAGCGTATGAAAGAGAGAATATATATAAGAGAATGACTGATTAGAAATCTCTCTCTCTCTCTCTCTCTGTGTATATATATATACACACTCACAAAATCCCGCTGGATATATATTAATATGAAATCATATATAGTAATTAACTCAATTACAAAAATCATAAAGAGTTATCTGTCCTATGATTAATTATAATAAGGAAAGAAATATATATTAAAGGTAAAGAACCTTAATTAATTAATACAAATTCGGAGCATCCGAAGAATGGTTATCCTTTTGAGCTGAACTGTTAATACTTGTTTTTCTTGAAGATGGTCATAGATGTCTGGAAATAATGTGTCCTAAGCCATATAAAGAATAAAATCTGGAAACGATAGACTGAATTTGCAGAACAAACTTTTGGCAAAAGACATTCACCAACTATGGCAAAAGCAATTGGTTTGTTTACGTTTTTATCTTTTAAAAACTGAATTTTACGACCTATCGAAATTTACTTAAATTGATATAGGCGGAATTGGGTTTTTTCCATTTTCAAACAACTATGGCAAACTTCTCATTGTAGGAGCAAAGGTGGTACATAAATTATTAGGATCTAAATTTATATGAAGCGTGTATAATTCAGGCCAATGAATTTATTTTTCACCGACTTCAATTTAATTTTTGTCCCTATCACCATTGCAAATTTTGATGTTACACATTCCTTTTTGTGAAGATCTTTCCACTGGTTTAGAGGACGTTACCTTCCTTCAAAGATTTACACTTGCAGCATGCCCTAAGATTCAGTAAGTAAAATTTTAAGGTAATTGCAATAGTTCGAGAGGAAGAGGTGAAGATGTTTTATCTCTGCCCGTCTCACTATCTCCCTTTTCTATCTAACCCTGTGCCCCCTTCCCCCATTGCTCAAATCAGAAGAACTAAAAAATAGATACTTGAAAACCAGATAGACGCAATGTCAGCTTTGTCTTATTATGAGTGATCGAAACTCGCAAGTCAAATATGCAGCACTATGTTGTTGTAAATTAAAGTATTCCTAGTATTATTTGATAATCTTTGCTTTGCATTGAAGGACATATGGTCACTTGGGGCATGGTTTTTTGGGTGATAGGACAAACTGCAGTGTGTCAGTACATGGATAAAATTAGAAACCAAAGAAAAACGCTTTGATAACCCAAATCGTAATCCAATTTTCTGCATAAGCTGGCTAATGTGTACATGATATGTGACCTAAGAAATTTAGGTCGAAAGCAGTAATTTGGAGGATGATCATCTTTCTTCTTATTAGTTCTGTCACTGTGATTTCATCGTTTTTGTGCATTTTGATTGCCTTTCACGTATTCCTTTTCTTGCAGTTGCTCACTTGTTTCTGTTTTTTCCTTTTCACTGTATATATCTATGAAATCTTGCCTATCCTCATTTCCCCCAAGGGGGTAACATGATACTTGGAACATAACTCAAGGTACAAATCAGACACAAGCAAACTCGACTAGTTTTGTATCTCAATGTCATGCTGCTCTACATCTTCATTGTCATCTTCATCAGAGAATGACGTATCATTGTCAGAATTCTGTAACCAAAATAGAAAATGGACGATTATGTTGTTTAATAAAAAAAACCCAAGGCCAATGTATAATAAGGTGAGTTTTACGGAAATAACCTGATATTGATGCCTTATGCTGCTTTGAATTGTTGTGATCATCCGAATCAATATGTACATGGGAAGAAGTACACCACCAGCCTTGACAACAAGTAACTGCTAAGAATGGAGCTGAATACTTAGGTAGGATGCTAATGGTAATTTATCATTAATTACAGGTAAAAGATTAGGAACTTACAGTAAGAAGTGAAAATGGATAATCCCCTGTTCCACCCGTAAGAACTACCAACAAATATCTCATCAAAAGTAGTACTGTAAACTGCAAATTCATCAAGTGCTAAATTAATGATTTTAATATAAAATGTATAAGAAAATTGACCCTCATATTGTATGAGAATGTGCTAATGCAAATGGGGCTTTAGAGCTTATTTATTTGAATGGTGCCTTAACTTGCACAATTACTTGTGCTCACTCGTCTAGAAGCTTCAATTTATATAAATCTTATTCCTAACAAATGCAATACTTGAAATCAATAAAGTTGCAGGAACAGCTTACAATTACAGCCACTGATCTGCACCAAGAAGCAGTTGTATCAGCAGCTGAGACGCATTCGGACTCAAGAATTTGTACTGCATTTTCTTGTTCTGGCTCTCTTCTTGGAACTTCCAAGCTTCCCCTATTAAAATTACCATGAAAATATTCTAATATTATTTTAAGGAAAGAACAAATATTTCTAAATACTTATGTAGAAAAGTACAAACTTAAATTCTGGCAATAATTACAAACAAGGAATGTTCCCCTGAACTGTGAAATATGCCATCCGGAACATTATATTAATAAGATTTTAACCTTTTTTTTCATTTTTGTTTTTAAATATCGTTTCTTTACCAAACAAGCCATAAATTATAGAATTGAAAACTAATATATACCTTATGGTCACTGTTGAATCAATTAACTGGGGTTTCTTGGGTGGAGCTGTATATCCTGGTTCAAATTTCTGCAAAAAGAAAAAGAAAAAGGTATAAATTACTTTCCATAACAAGTGAGACTTTTCTGTTTAATAAATATTAAAAATAATCCTAACCGTGAAAAGGCACCAAAAAAATGAAATAGTTACGTAGCTTTAAATTAATGAAATACTTGAGAAGTAGGTAAGAATGCGACAACAAATTTTGGCTTTCAAAACAGAGACATCTATAAGAAATAAACAAGTATATGCTTTCAAGAAAACAAAAAAAGAAAAAACCAAAACAGAGAGCAAGAGATCTGTTTGTACTTCGGAGATTACAGAGGAATTAAGAATACTAGAATAGACAACCCTGAAAATATAAGAAAGAAACTTTGAAACCAGAAGAATGAGAAACAAAATCCATACCTGTAAACAAATTTCACAAATTGTGTTACCCTTTTCATTGCACCATCTCTGTATGCAATCTCTGTGTGCAAACTGAAAGCCCGAAATCAAAGTTAATCAAGTACATAATTCAAAGCAGAATTTTCTTAAAAACATACCTTGACAGTTCCAGAACAAGCACAAGGAGCTTCCATGGATTTACAGCTTTCAAATTCTTCTTCATGGCATATTCTACATATAGGTATAGTAGCTGATGATTTTAATTCATCTATGAATAATACAATTTCATCCATTCCCTTTGAATTTCAAACTGTATTTCCCCTAATACTCAAACTCCTCTCTTTCTTTCTTTCTTTTCTTGTTCTGTTTTGTGGGTGTTTTTTGAATTTTTAAAGGAAGAAAAGAGCAGTCCACTATTGTCACCTTCTATTATAAGTAGAGCCTTTTATATGGACGAAAATAAAACGATTGAGTTCGGTGACTTAATTAACACTACTTCGATACATATCATCGTACACGTGAAAATATCGAAAGAGGTTAAGAATGCCAATTATTTAAATTAAAAGAAAGTGTGATGTGTTTATTTGAATTGCTCCTTACATTTTATTTATTTATTTTCAAAAAAAATAGCTTGAATTTATGCATAATTTCGATTGATTAATGAAGAAGAGTTAACCTATTGAATTTCGTCAAGCCCAAATTAGTCATTTAGCTGTCTTTTACAGTGTAATTGACGAGAACAAAATATGTAATTATATTAATTTGTCACCGTGACCAACAAAATTATTATTTTCTTGTCTTTTCTTTTTGAATTACAAAAAATTCACGCCTTTTTTGGGTTTGAATATGAGGTCAATGATTGCTTACCAACGGCTCTAAGCATTTTAAAAAGTGGGGCCCGCTAAAACATTCACGTGAGAAAGGGCTTTCTCACGGCCCAAAAAGCGTGGGTTTTTGGGATAAGAAATCCATCTTCCTCTCTCTCTCTCTATACCTATATGAAATTGGAGGTTCTGATTTTGGTTACACCTTTTTTTTTCCTGAATAATATTATTGATAGTGAAATTATCGATAGTCGTCGTACGTAGCATACACATTACAATCTGTTATTTGATACATGAGACAATAAAAAATTATCACATTAATGCATCAAATAACAAACTGTCATGTGTATACCACATAAGACGAGTACCGATAATCACAGTAAATAACATTACTCTTTTTTATTATTATTTTATTTTGGTTGCACTTGTCATCTAAATCTGACAAATGGCAATTTGCATTAGGATGAGGATTTTTGCAGCATGCACAAAAATTGGAGAGTAAATCCATATGTACAGAAATGGATTTGCCAGAAAATCAACGGAATACTCACATGGGATGTGCGTAAAATATCGAGAAAAAAAAAACCACCCACCCCCTGTTGTGAGGATCTGTTTTTCTTCTGTGAACTTCGCTTCTGTATGTGAAGCAGAGTTCAAAATTGGATTACATCACTTACGGATCACTTATTTTTTACTTATTAACAATTTAAATTATTTATACATAACTTTCAACGCATACTTCTAATTTGAACTCCGATTTAAATGATCTACCTCAAGCTGTAACCTGGTACAAATTTCAATTATTTAGAAACTCAATTCAAGGTCAACTCGAAGAGTAAAAATATCAAGAAAAAAACTAAACAGATAAATAACAACAAAAAATTGAAGATGATTCTATTAGTTTTGAAAGTGAACTGGTTAGTATGACAAATCTTTTAACGGTGTTTAAATCTTCAGTCGATTTCGAGCTGGTGCTTCATTTTATTAGTCAAACCAACTATTTCAGTTTTATTTTTGTAAAATTGCAAATGATTTGGTAAAATATAAATTGAATTTACTAATATGTAAATATGGGCTATATTTGTGTTCAAAATCAAATTAGAGCGAGTGAAGGAACGGGTTCAAACATGAAACATCTTTAATCATAATTTGACTTCTTACCTAAAAAGAGCTGTCAAGTTTGCTAACGTTTGCATTTGGTAGTAAGTCAACATCAATACCGAGGAAGACGAATCTCATTTACTTTTGCTTCATTATTTGAGACTCAAAATTCACAATTTGTTCGGCTAGCTACCAAAAAGTTGGACAACCAATACGACTACGTATTGATGAGTATTCAAGGCGTGTTCAGTAGAGATTAAAATCGGATTAAAATTGAAAAACTAGCCGTCATTGTTGACTTTTATTAGACGAGTGAGACCCAATAACGGCTATATTTTCAATTTTAATTGACTTTTAATCTCTACCGAACACGCCCTTAATTTATTTCCCTTCATTAAGCTAAAATTT
>CAIGRK010175675.1:0-16353 GCA_903798315.1 Fraxinus greggii | reverse complement strand
TTTATGCTATTTTACATTTCAACAGGTCCATGCTGTGCGTGAGGGGGCGAATTAGAGTCTCACATTGGCTGGTGATATTTATACGATTCACTTAATAAGGTGAGGGCAATCTTCCGCTGACAAGCCGGTTTTGTTAGGTTGAGTTAGGCCCAATATCCTTTTTAATAAATATCTTTGGGCGCACGAAAGTATTCTGCCAAATTTGGGGGCAATTTGTTTCATTAATATTACGCCATCAACTTAATGTTTTCAGTAATTATATGTTTATTAGGTTGCTTCCTCGTCATGTAAGTCATCAGAACGCATTAACATGTTAAAATCGGAGTTTGTAGCTGCTTCAAATAAGAATGCAGAGTTGAAAAAGCAGCTGCGGGAATTGACTGAGAAGCTTTGGTTGGCTGAACAAAGGAAAGATAATGCTCAGAAAGAGGTGCTGGTATTAGGTGAGCAGCAGAAGGCTGGGCCTTTTGGCACCGTTGAGGGTGTACGAACCAACCCTAACGTCGTACCTGATGAGTCGGTCAACCCTAGACTGGCCAAGATATTGGAGAAAGTTGCTATCAAGCGGGAAGTTATTGTTGCGCTGGCAAATTCAAATGTAAGGGATATGTTGGAAGTTTGGTTTACAAATATCAAGAGTGTTGGAATAACTAATTATTTGGTTGTTGCTTTGGATGATGATATTGCCAATTTATGCCACTCAAAAGATGTTCCTGTGTATAAAAGAGACCCGGATGAAGGAATAGATACCATAGCGAGGAATGGAGGAAATCATGAAGTCTCGGGGTTGAAATTCCGGGTCTTGAGGGAGTTCTTGCAGCTAGGTTATAGTGTTCTTCTATCAGATGTTGATATAGTATACCTGCAAAACCCTTTTGATCATCTTTNTAAAAGAGACCCGGATGAAGGAATAGATACCATAGCGAGGAATGGAGGAAATCATGAAGTCTCGGGGTTGAAATTCCGGGTCTTGAGGGAGTTCTTGCAGCTAGGTTATAGTGTTCTTCTATCAGATGTTGATATAGTATACCTGCAAAACCCTTTTGATCATCTTTACAGAGACTCAGATGTGGAATCCATGACTGACGGTCACAATAATATGACAGCTTATGGCTTCAATGATGTTTTCGATGAACCTCAAATGGGTTGGGCAAGATATGCACATACAATGAGGATATGGGTTTACAATTCTGGGTTCTTTTACATAAGGCCGACAATCCCTTCAATAGAGCTTTTAGATCGTGTAGCTGGTAGACTCTCTCGGGAGAATGCTTGGGACCAGGCAGTCTTCAATGAGGAACTATTCTTCCCATCACATCCTGGCTATGATGGGCTTCATGCTTCTCGAAGAACTATGGATTACTATCTCTTCATGAACAGCAAGGTTCTCTTCAAGACTGTACGGAGAGACTCTAGACTCAGCAAGCTTAAGCCGGTAATAGTACACACAAATTATCACCCAGATAAGTTTCAGAGAATGAAAGCAGTGGTCGATTATTATGTTAACGGGAATCAAGATGCTTTGAAACCTTTCCCTGATGGTTCAGAATAATTTCTCTTCTTTTCTTTCTTTTTTCGGTTTTTCCTTACAAAATGCTTGGATTTTTCACTTCTTGAAAGATGATTTTAAAGCACGCAAGTCCTCACAGTAATGAGTTATACTTTCTGTACTAAATGAGTGATTCTTGATCTACCTGAGAAGTGTGTAATTTATTATTAATATAGTTTTCTTATCAAAAACAAGGCTTAATTTGTTGTTGTTTAGCTTTCTTGCTATTGCTGCGTACCATTCTTCTTGTGTGTAGTTTTATGCTTTTCAGGCATAGGTTAATGCATTAAGATGATCATTCAATAATAACGTTGAAGATAATTATAGCAGAGACTACAGAGATTCATTCACCTGCATGTACCGTGAAACACCAATGTGATTTTGTTAAATGACTAAAATTTCAGATTGGAATATGCTAACAAAGATTTTCTACTAACATTTAAATTTCAGTTTAGCTCCACATCTTAAGTTCAAAACAAAAAGTAGCACAAGTACTAAGTTTTTTCATATAACATTATTACTTCTATCGCTGCTCCACTCCCAAATAGACTTGTAATGGTGTTCTAACTCGACATTCTTCAAAATAGAATCTCTTCTTCTAAATATTGCAATTTGGGAGGCAAATCCAGGTTCCACATCAGCGTCGCTGCCAACTCCACTGAATTCAACAGCGTAGTTATGTCTTGCAGCAAGTTCGGATACCCAATGATTGAACTGTGCTCTGGTCCATTCAAATTTGTGATCATGGTTGCGGAATTTAGGTTGGTTCTTTTCATCTGGATCGTCCTCTAGACCCGATGAAGTAGATTTCTGCAGGATCGTGTTGTATTCATAATTTGGGGTGGAGACAATAAGAATCCTTGGACAGAAAAACTTAAGCACGACATCACCAAATAAACTTGCATCTTCTTCTTCCATATGCTCGATGACCTATAGTTCATCCAAATGCAATATTTCAACCAATCAATAAAGCAAGAGTTAAGTAGCTTAGAAAAATCTGGTAAAATGAACATCAAAATTACGTATTCAGATAATTTTCGAAGAATAGTAGAGATAACGATGACAATCTTAATTTATAGTGAAACTGATTAATCTAAATGGTGAACACCAAGTAATCAAGAGAGAAGAAGAGTCACTGGGAAACCATCAGCTGTAGTAAGTAGGAAACTGAACTAGTGAAATTAGAATGATGAAGACATTACCTCCAAGCAAGTTCCGATATCAAATTCATACAACCGAGAATCAAAATTTGTGACGGATCCCTTGTATAGCAGCACAGAATTGATTTCATTACTTGGCGCCTCAGCACAAGACATTCTGTTCAGTTTTGGGTGAAGTGTCTGGATAGATAAAAGAAAGAAATTTAATGGCGTTCAAGTATTATATTGTTGAGAAGGATAATGAAAATTACAAAGAAGTTGTTTGAATCAATCATAAATATCACAATAGGGAATTTAGTCCATTATATACAAGTTCCATTCACAAAATAAACAACATTAAAAGACCTTGGCAAAAAGTGAAAGCAACTTGCAATTTTAGAAGGTGAGGCCTCACGATTATGCCACACACTGAACTTTGGGACGAGCTAGGGAACCTTCCTCTTGTTATCCTTTGGGGATAACTAATCGAAGGACATTTTGATTATACGAAGTTTATGATGGTAGGGGACAAGACAAAAATATCTGACAACTGGAATGTTATAAATTAATGAAAATTTTCAAAACGATTACTACATAATTTTCTCAGTTCCAAATGATGTACAAAAATAATAGATGAAACATTCTTCACCCTATTATCCAGTTTCTAACTGTTAAATAAAATAGGTGGTCAGAATGAACAATTAATGACATTGTCGATTTAATATTCTGGTCTAGCCATTCAGCCATGTTTCTAACTGTTGCAGCTAATTGGCTAGCAGCTAAGGTACTTGCAAATATATGTATTTTAAAAGGGTTCATTGTTTGCATCCCTCAGGCAATTTAACGTACCAAGTAAACAGTGAGAATTAGTATATGGCAAAGGAGACAAGAAAAAAACTTTAAAATTTAAGGACGATAGAGTTCAAAAGGCTAGAATTAGCATCAGCAGATGTAAATTTGACCTTTGCTGCTCGTGCAAGACCTTTCTCTGAAATATCAACACCAGCAATCTTTTCCAGAGAAGTTGAATAGTCTAACAAAGAATCAAGTAAACTTCCAGCACCACAACCAAAATCAACCTGCAATGTAACTAAAGATAATCTCAACTCTCTACATTAGTCATCAGAGATCATAATTAATATAGTTGCTTATACCAAAGAGGCAGCACGAGATTCTCTGATTTGTTGTACGGCAAATTCAACACGCTGCTTTGACAGAGATAGGCTGAATAAGGCTTGCTCCATTCTCTCCTCTAAGGGTTCTGTCACCTGCAATAGAGTTACAGCGTACTCCAAAATACACCTTCCTACTAAAAAGGAAGATAAAATGGAAGTGATACCAGGAAGTGCAAACAAATCAAGTAGAAAAATGGGAAAATCTTACTTGAAGACAATAATGACAGAGTTGCAGCAGAATCACTAGTTGCTGCTAAAATAAATTCTTGGGGAGGCAACTCCATATTAAAAATGCAGACTGACCAACAGATATCTGTGTCACAACTGCTTCAAGACTAGATACGACAGCTTCACTTCCTATTTCAAACTCATACGCATCACTACTTTCAATATGTTCTTTTAAGAATTCTCCTTCTGTAACCAAAGAGATGCTATAACTTACACATGCTAAAGAACCATTAAATGGAGTAACTTCAGAGTTTTCGCCGCATATATAACATGCTTTATCATTCACTGTATTACTTGGTTGATTGATGCAACTATAATTTATTGGCTTGCCGGATTGAAGCATAGTGCTACCAAATTTATGAACAGACCGACACAACACAAACTCCTTAGAAAAGATATCAGGAAAAAACTGAATTCCAAGTTTCTCTGCTGAAGAGCTTAATGTCTCTAATGCTATATCTGGTTTTTTGAAAAATATGTTCAACCATGAAAGGACTTTCAAAGCAGAATTCTGCATGGCATCAGATTGCTTCTTATAACATTCTTTTGGTGAATACTGCAAAATCAATTCCTGACATTTGGAGAATATCTTTATCTCACATTTAAAATCTCCAACCGTTCCTGTTAATTTCCCACAAGTACTAGCGAGTGAAGCACCATTTGTAATTTTTTTAACTGAATCAACCTTCAAATTTTTACAAGATCCAGGTAAATCAATTGAGAACTCAAACACAGGTTCAGATAAATGGTGCACACGGCAGAATGTACAGAGTATGTCTCTTGGAAAGGAACCCCTCCAGTTGCTTCTCATTGTAAATACCATGGGAAGTTCTGCAGCAAGAATTGCCTCTCTTGACAATTTGTATACCCCACTAGGTATCATATTGACAAGTAACCTGGATGGGAAAAAAATAGTAACTACAAATGGGTGCATAAATTCCAAACTAAATTATAGCTGATGCAACATAGAAATCCGAATTGCTATGAGAAATTAAAATAAGAAACTGAAAAGATGGATACAACGCCCCATCACATTGGTGAGTGGTGATTGTCTACATGCTATATAAAGATTTCTATACGCTAGCACTTAAGAACCCAGGTTTAAGCCTCTCCAGCTAGGGGCTTAGGCTACAACAAGTAGCAAAGGCAAGATCATGTTGTTTTGGTTGATATCAGAAGCATCCTACGGTGCTATCCATTTGGATACGGTTGACCTTGTGCATTTGGTCAGTCTGATAGGCCATGACTCCATGTTGCATATTTGAGTGTGGTAGTTGGGCATAGTTGTGAAGGAATTCTTTAAGTTGATTATAAAGACTTGATTGGCCATATTTAACACCTTGGGGTAAACTATCTTAGGTCAGGGATCAAGATTCAAGACTCAAGTTATCGAGGCCATTAGGACTATAGTTTCAACCATAGTCATTTCAATAAGGTTGAGAAGAAGTAATAATGGGGGCCAAAGAAATAACTATAATACATACGCAAGGAAACATCCTCGTGGAAAAGATCAGTAGACTTCCATGAATACCCTGCAGAAGCCAAAATTGCATCGCCATACACTTCTTGACCGGACAAGTAACTTGCCCTAACATTTAAAGATCCTCTATCATGACTGACTAAGTTCAAATGAGGATCTGACAATTGGTCCATCAGAAGGCACTCAGGAGCATTATAATATAACCTCATGTCCGAGGAAGCTTTGCCAATGGTCCTACAAAATGAATAGTTACATAAATAAGATTGGAATCGTTTGGTGCATACACATCATATATATTCATCCTTCTGGTGTATGATAGTAATAAAAGGATATGTATAGCAATTCTACCCAAATAATTCATTCAAAATTCACAGTATTCTAAGTTCCCAAAAAACATAGGTTCACCAGAAGCTAACAACATGACTAGTTAGGATAATTCATGCAACAGTATGGCATCATAACATGAGTTTAACAAACTGTTGCAAATATATTCTGTAACGACTCGGGTCTCTATACCCAAACCATTATCTTACGTATTGTCCGCTTCTATTGCGTCCCCCAAGATTCGAACCCACTCAAAGTAGGCATATGCCCACTCAAAGCTAACAGTACGTAAGCTAACGGCTTGGGTATAGAGATCGTTACATATTTAAAACAGAAATCAAGACACTTGACTCGAGTTTATAAATCATACATCTCCAAAGTCATATTTATTCCTACGAATTACCTTATTCAATTCCAAACCACATGCCTGCTGGAAAACGCATGCCATGTTATCATGTTCCCCGGAATATCAAGGAAAGCCCTTAGCACATAGCATTGGTAGAGCCATCAAGCATGCACAAAAAATGCAAAGCTAACCCTGTGAAAAATGCAATAGAATAGAAACATCCAGGATAAAAGTCTTTCTCATCCTGTTCTAACAGTGTGATATAAAGATTTAACACATCCTAATATCAACCAATTTATGGAAAATCAAAAACAGGAGAGTCTGGAATGGGATAAACAAGAATTAGCAAAATATGTAACAGAGTCACCCATGTGCACTTTGCTTACCTGGAAATGAAAACCTTGGAAGCCTCAGTCACGCCCAGCTCTTGTGCAATAACATCCACATAATAACCATTTGCAGAAATGGTAAGAACCAAGGGTTCAACAGTTTTCTCTACTGAAGAAGGGATTCGTATCACTTCAATAGACAAGCTTTCCGACAATCTAGGTTCCCGGTTTACCAAAGTGTGTATGGTCTCAGGAAGGAGTGGATTTCTCCTCTGCAGTGAAAGTGGCTCATCAAAGGAGATCAATAAATTATCTAGCTTAGAAGCAGCCCTCAGAACCAGTGACATCACTAGCAAAAAATTTAATTCAGCCTCTGAATTTATGTATTTACAGATAGTGCTAATCTTTGCATCATAGGTAGCAATCACAGAAATTGGTACAGAACCACAAAGGTGACCCTCTCTTTGCAATGCTGCTCTGAAGTGGCCACTAAGTGGGTGAAGAGTTGAAAGGAACTTTGTCGATGCAAGTGAAAAGCAGACGAGGTAAAAGAAGAGAGAAGAAAAGTCAGTCAGAAAATAAAACTGTGGACAGGGGGAAAAAAAAAAAAGAAAGTAAATCTGATTACAGATAAATTGGCATGTCTATGAACCGGACACAACACTGCACAGCTTCCCATGAAAGACGTTAAGGATACCCTAATATATGTATAGACTTTTGCAAAAAGGCCAACAAGTCAAGAAGATCGTGCATCGAAAAGAAGAGGAACATAGAAAAGAAGCCCAAGTCTATCAGGGGACTGCTTCACTACCTCAAAAGTTCTCTCCCATCTTTGTATCCCTTACATCTCTACACGAGCGCAATCTATTACGCCCTAGTCCTTCCACAATGAGTGCTTAAATCTTAAATGAATAAAAGTAAAGTTATAACGAGTGCGGAAGAACAATGAGAAAATCCTGGTGCCAGTTGTGTAGGAGCCATGACTATTTCATTGATAGTTTCAAAACATAATCATTTAGCTCAGAAGAAGAAACACAGAAATGTTATTAAAGTTTTGAAGGAAATGCGAGAAACAATGAGGAACACTGCAGACAAGATAATGTGAAAAAAAAAAACGGTCATCTTAACCTTATGTATAAGCAATTAAATTATTTGATCATTAGTAAAACTTGTATGAAACAAATATGAATCGCCACTTCTTCTCGAACACCAGAGAAATAGATATTTGATCAATAAATAAATAGTGAACTGCATTGTCATAGTGGATCTCACATACCTCAGTTGCAAACAAACAAGATAGACGGCCAGCCAAATCATCCCAAGCTTCCTGTACAGTGGGATTGTACTCTGTTTGATGGATACACAGCTGCAAGACAATCGAATTAATGAAGATGGTTGTTTTTAAATAGTCATCCACAGAATCTAGTAAAGACAATAGAACATTATGCAAAAACTTTTCTAAAGCCTTTTCTGCGGCCGACTGTTCTGCATCCTTTTTCCTTTTAAATGTATCAGAGATAACCAGAAGTTCTGGAAGTTGCAGGGTACATCAATAAAGGCAGGGACCCTTATGGGGAATTGCTAGTCCTGGATATCCATTTTTAGTATTCTCTTGTACTTCCTCAACCTTATAGCAGGCCTTATCCCCAAACTTTTGGTGTATAATTGCTTTGGGTGTAAGCAATGACTTCTTTGCTGGCACAGCTGGGACTAGTCCAGTTTCCATTAATCCTCCTGCAGATAATAATTTTATAGTTTAAGAAGGTAAAATCTTTCTACACTAGTTCATTAAGAAAAAAAATGAATCTGTGCCAAATAGCCAGAAATACAAATAGAAATTTTAAATTGCTATTTCTCTTCTACAGTCAATTTAAGTGAATTTTTATGTTCATTTTTATGGTCTTCAATTTGATGTCACTTTTTCTCCGCCCAATGCGCTGCTGATCATTGACACGAAATACCATGGGTTAGACAAATTAAAAGGATCATTGTAAGACCCAACTATTCACAAGCCTGAGGCTTTAATACTCACAAGCAAACTACCTGTTATAATTAATTGAATCCTTTTCGAAGTGAAGATAATTGAAAGTCTTGCTTGACCAAAAAATAAGAAAAGAGAGAAAAGAAGCGGTATATGATCAATATAATATGAAAAATGATGAAAGTTACATAATTTAACATGCCTTGCAAGCTTTAAGAAAACAGAAACCAAAAATGAAATAATAAATTATAAATAAAACACGCCATGTGATATAGTTTTCAAAAATCCATTCTAACAAGGAATTCTTGTGGCAAAACACATTAATTAGAAAAAAGCCATGCACAATAAAAGCCATTAGTCAAATTTACTTGATCAAGAAAATTAATAGAAACACAATAAGCTGCACAACGAAAATAAAAAAGTTCGAATTTTTCAGCTTATATGCACGTGGTAAGATAATCATCTGGATTTGATTTTGAGCAGCAGAGTTCAAAAGACTGAAATAATTGATATAGACAATGGAGTACCATTCAACATGGGAATAGAATATTTCAATCACATTTAAAGTAAAAGACGAGATACCTTCATAAATTAATAAAATTTAAATGAGGCTCTATACCCAGTCAAAGAAAAAAAGCGGTTCAGAGAGAGAGAGAGAGAGAGAGAGAGAGTGTGTGTGTGTGTGTGTACGAAGGTAACTTACAGTAGCTTTGAGTCCGAATTTTGAGTTTATGAGGAAGAGAATGTGAACTCTCCAATTGTATATCCAAAAATAATTCTTCAATCCTTATCAATTAAAACACAATTTGTAGATGTAACACCTCTTAATACTAACTCAGTCACATGGAAAACAATGGAGGTAACAGGACAGGAGAACTGGGACACTCCGAGACTTGGACTTTTTGTCTCTAGATCTAATGCCTGCAAGCGAATCGGATCCAAATATTACAATATTAATCACTTTCGGCGTGATGTCATTAAGCTTACACATTTATATAATCCATACTCGCAGTTCATATTAAGTAACAAAATATTTAATTTAATATTGAAGATCAAGTATATTAATATTTGAATAATTTTAAATAATTTAACAATTAAACTTCAGGTTAAAATTACACACGAAGATTATGTTCACTCATTGAGGTTAATGAAATATGCATGGAGATTATGTTAAACTATCTACGCGTGAAAAGGTCCAACCTATTACACGGAGAGAAACTAAATAGCCATTCTTCACATGATGGGTCACAAATTTGTAGAAATAACTTAATAATAAGGTCGTATGCCAAAATAGTTGAATTCTTCATGGAAGTGTATACGATGTATATGATCGTATTTTATTTTTGATAACCGTGGATGTCCGGGCTAGCTTGCGCACACATCGACTAATCCCATGAGGCTCAGAAGTTTTCCATCGAGTACTCACCTCAATGCCTTGAAGAGACTCGAATTTGTGACCATTGAGGTGCAAACTCAAGGCCTGACCAATCGAGCAACTCCTCAAGGTTGTAAAAGATGTATATGATAAAAGTAATGCTATTCATAGTGAAGATTACAGGTAGTCTCCCTATGCCACATGTATGCCATTTGCCACATGTATGCCACGTGGGCAACTACTGGTAGTCCCCACTATAAACAGCATTATTCATATGATAATTAACGGAACTTTGACCTTTGAACTCACTATGAAGTCATATAAAGTTATTTCACAAGAAGATATTGAGTAATCCAGTGATGTTATAATTTTCTTCTCCTAGAATAACAAGATAAATTTTTTTATGTATGTCAATCTTAATTGAAGGTAGAAATCTCAATTTGACATAATAAATGCATTGGGTGAAAAGATATTTGAGAATTTGAAAACAAAAGTGGAGAAAGTGAGAGAGACAAGTTATGTTTTTCTTCTATAATTGACTCATTATATGCACAGTTTGAAAAGATTTTTGAAAATTTGAAAATAAGAGAGAGAGAGAGAGATGTTTAAATTTTTTTATGTCTGTTTACATTCTCCATTGCATGTAAAAATCTCACCGAGTGAAAAGATTTCTGAAATTTTGAAAAATAAAGGGGTGAGCAGAGACCAAAAACGTGGGATCATCTGCAAAGGCCTGGTCTAACAGGAATAGTATTAACCCGCCACAGAGTCACGCCTGCGAGGTTTCAAAATGTGAACAAATAAGATGTTCCTTGTGACTTTTGAGTTGAGATTTGCTATCCACCCAATTAATTATTATCACATCATTTTGTGAGAAAGATAAAGTATTTAATAGTTTTAAATAGTTGTTAGAGTGAAAAATAAAAATTGATAACATGTTAATTTAAAATGACGTGTCAGTAATTAATTAGATAAGCAGCAAAAGTTGTATAGTAGATTTCAACTCGTGACTTTTAGATTCAGTTATATCTACTTCTCTTATTCAATTCATACTTCCTTTTAGTTAATCAACACTTGAACTTCAACTAACATTTCATATCCCAGTTATAACATGGAATAACATCAAGATTAACACAATTGCTCAACTATTCCCAAATTAAGTCGATAACAAGTTATATAGTACTTCACATAGGCTAATCCATTCATTAATCCTCACTCAAAAAAATAAATTTTGCGTATTAATCAAAAATACTATTCGGTCACTGTTCACAGCAGCGATCAGTAAAACCGAGTTACTGTTCACAACACTAATCTCTCTTTTTTTTTTTTACAACATAATCCCGACCTTGAAGCAAAGAACAATTTCAAAATTTCTATCAATATATTTCGACACAATCTTATTCTGTACCTTTTTTTTTTCTTTTGCAGAAAAGGTTAAACATCAAAACATACAAATATAAATGAATTAAATCTATACCCAACCAAACTGGAAAAAATATATAAACCCTAGCCAAAATCTTTATAAGTCCCATGAATAGTGTAGAAATTACCTATCATTCATGGTTCTTCAATGGAATTTCTTCATTTGTTTACGCAATGGTCCAATATTTGAGAAGAGTACGTGAAGGGTCTAAGCGAGAATATTGTGAGAGACTGAACTGGAAAAGCGTATATTTATGCCGTTGGTACAATAAGTGGCGGTAAATTAGGGAGATTTTCGTCATTTTATTCATAATTTCTATAAAATAAAAATAATATAATTCCCTTTTGACCGTAAAGTTAACTCAGCAGTCAACCCACCAAATGACATCGAAATATTCAAATGAGCAATGTTAGAAAAGTTTCACAAATTCTGCTTACAGGTAGAAACTCATTGGGCAGTGGAAAAAGACCAAACAAAAAAACAGATGGCCAAACAAGTGCCGCCAGCCATAATAACGGTAGGAATCGAGCCATTCCCTGTACTTCGGGATTTTTTCTATTCAACTTGTCCGTTCGATAAATAACTTAATTTTAACGTTGAATATACTTCTAACTAATAGCATTTAATCCTCAAGTACACGGAAGATTTCACGAGGGCTTACCAGAAATACTCACATGCCATGTATTTAAAAAAAAAATTGTGCGGAACCCACACGTTTGAATGTCCTATTAGATTTCATGTGACATATTTCCTGAACCTGAAGCATTTCTCAACTAATAGACAATACTTGTAGATTTATTAAAATTAATATTTAAATTTGGGAAGAGAATATTTAAGGTGACAATAAGTAAATCTATGTGTATACTACCATCATTATTGTTTCTATCACATGACCATCATTATAATTCTTACTATGACACTATAAAACTGGATGGTATATAATTTTTATTACGACACGATAAAACAGGATTACCATCGTTAAGAATGAGCAACACGTCACTCAAACATCACGCGGTGCTCCTAGTTGTTATGAAGAAATTAGATGAAATTTTTAACAGTAATATGCATAGTTCTTCACTCCGATGTAATCAAACCTCCCGAACCAGATCGAAATCGATAACTCTAGTACGGTCCAAGAATAAATATACGATTTCGGATAGATAGTGAGCTAAGTGATAAATAGTATTTGAAGACATATTATGTGTATTTTGCATATATGCAAGTAGATATTATTGGATGCCAGTATTAAAATGTAGTACAGGAATCAAAATATATATGTTAATGACTAAGTTCGTTGCTTGTTTGCACCGTTAGCTTATGTTCTTTTAAAATTGATATGGGTCGAACACGTTCGATCCAAATCGACGATTTCAGTTTTGGTTCGATTCCAAAAATTATATAAATAAAATGGTTCTAGTTACAAAATACTCAAATATTTAATTGGTGATTCCAATTTGCCGGAGCGAACCACCCGACACCCACCTCTATGCCCATGTACTAAAATGCATCACTACTTCAAGACCAAAATTACATTGCAAGGACACCTTTAAATGTGACTAAATTATCATATCTACAATACATAAGCATTGCCTAACTACTATAGATCATGGTTTTGATGCGATAAACTCTTACCTTTCTTAAAATTATAGGCCACATGCAAAGTGAATTTTATTTACATAATATATAAAAACAAAAATCACCAAAAGTCGAAACAAATAATCTTTGTTTCAATCATCAATTTCGTGGATTTTTATCTGGATTCTTTGCTTTAAGCATAGCAATAACATTTGGTGCACACATGCGCTTTAGCTCATCCTGCATTATCAAATTAATAGAACTTATGATACATAGATGTCACAATATGCATGCAGAAACACAAACCCGTAGTGCATGTTTGATATGCAGGATTTGACAATTATCTAATCCTACCTACTAGTGCATGTTTGATATACAGGATTTGACAGTTATCTAATCCTACCTACCAGACAAGCAGGGAAATAATGGAAATAGTGAAAGGGAGCAGAGAGAAAACCAGTGAAAACTTGTTCTCTTCACTGATCTGCATACAAGAGTTAGCAAGCTGCTTTAACTCGGAATGGAGCATCCGATTTTCCTTCCTCATTTTTTTCGCCTGATCTTTTAAGGAAGTAGAGTATTCCTGGAGACGAGCACCAGATATTATCCTAAATATTAAGATTGTCCAAGCATGTGAATTCGTAATTGTTACATAAACAAACCTTTGTGTCAATTACTGGGATTCCAGCTGATACTTCACCGCTGATTCTCTTCTTATTCAGATCTTGTCCATCCTGTACACAAAATAAGCACTCTAATTAAACGAACCAAACTCTATACACCGAAGTCGAGCTCTAAGCCACACAATGGACGCATATATAATGGAACACGACGTTGCTTTGGTTTGCGGGATCCTCCCGTTCACTGTCAAATTTATAATCAGAATCAGAGAACAAATTACTAAAGAAATTGAATGAAAATGTCATGGATTGATCATCACCAGCATTCATCTTTCGTTCTTCTTTCATGAGTTGGGAATAAAACCAAATCCTTTCCACAAAAGCCATTTCCTAGGACCTCTTCATGACTCGTTAATGCAAAACCCTGGCCATAAAACATTGTTAAGAGTCGATGTGCAAGTCGTCAAGCACGTGTTGACTGTTGTGTACAAGCATAGCTTTCCCTTGATCTAGCTAGTTCAAGCTAACGCCGTATATAATTAATGTTTAACTATACCTTGTTTTGTCGGATGGAGATGGGGTTAAAAAGAGAAAATAAGATAAAACCACTTTGATTGCACCTTCTAGTAGGGATGAACATTTTAACTGGAATCAAACTGGAACCTTGATTCCCAAAAATAAAAAATAAAAAAAATTAGAAATCAAAATCAAGAATCGACAAGCAGTGTCGGTTATGTGATTTTGGGGGGCGTGGGGCGAATTTCATAAATTAGGCCTTCCAAAATTGTATTATGCATGCAAAATATATGGTTATTATGATACCAATTATTAACTTAAAACTTAAACTGTAAAACAAAAAAAACAAAAAAAAAAATTTGTATTATAGCTTTTGTCGGATAATGTGTTCCGCGAGTGATTAGTCTGCGCAAAGGCAGAAAGGCGAGCATACAATTCAATCTTGTTCCTAAGTCCCCATTATTTTCAAAATACAACTTTTTTTCTTCTTTTCAACTACACATTTTTTTAATAAAATAATATTACACATAAATCCATAACTTTTTCTTATTTCTTAACCACACATTCTCCATCAATCTGTTATTCCAAAATGCATTCTACACCGAAAATTGGGCACAAACAAGCTATACTAAATATTGTCTGCCCATTTAGTAGTAATGGCTTATATAGTGAAGAATCGAAATGTCTATTTGCACCATCTTTGGAAAAGAAGATGTCATCAATTCCATTTGGATCAATTTCAACTAAATAATCCCTCATTTTTATCAATATTATTCCAATTCTCAGGATCTTCCAAATTCAAAGAAAAGATACTCCCTTGATTTAAATTTTTACATTGAACATTTTATTCTTCTTTCTCATCTATCTCATTTAGACTGACAAGTTGAATCACTTCTTCATTCTTAGTAAATTCATTCGCATTGTTTCTATTGAAGTACTTGTCAATATCTCCAGCTTGACTTTGAATTAATGCCAACTCATTTCGTTTATTTTTTCTTTTTTGAGCTCCAGACTGATATTTAGAAGAAATCGTGGTATATGACTCATGAGCATGTGCAATTCATCTTGCGATTAAATCTAATAAAAGTCAATATAACCCGACAAGAGTGCAATACTACAATGCAATCATATAAGCTGACAAGGCTTCAAACATTTCCTATAGTTTATAAATAAGCAAGGGCAAGCATTGCTCACCCGAGAAATAGAACTTCCTCACATTTCCAGTTTTTACCTTCAAGAAATGCGAATTTTTGCTTAATCTTCGTCGCTCCTCGAGTAGTTCCTCAGGTAGTGAACACTGGTTGCCACTGAAATTAGACAGGTATAGAAATTTCCCGTTCAATTATTTTAGATTTGAAGTTTGAAGGTTGAAGTTCGCAAATGTCGTTCAATTTCTTCGTTGCTGCAGCTTCGTTGTTTTCTTTGGCGGTTGAGAATTCAGATTTAAGAGCCTTTCCTTTACTTTACGACTGAAGGGTAAAAAGGAAAAATAGAAAATTATAGCTTTTTTATTTGGTCAAAGGACAAAAAAAAACTCTTAGTAAGGTCAAAAGGTTAATTGCCATTATTCTCACAGTAGGAATGAGGTATTAAAAAAAGGGAAAAATCCATGACTCAATCTCTATCTATTCCAAAATAAAAAATCAGGTCACAAGGTTTAGAATTGCAAAAATCAGATTTTTTATAAATTAATTAATTGTATTTCACAATTATTATATTAAATTAAATATTTAATTATAATATAATATAATTAACCCACTCCCACCCCCACATTCACCTCTGCTCCGGCGACTACTTCGGCGATCGGCAATCACTCCGGCGACTGTTCTCCGGTCACAGATCAAANAACCAAATAAGAATTTTACTTTTACATATTAGGGAAAAATTAACAACTCAGTCTTTATCTATCCCAAAATCACAAATCATGGCCCAATGTTTAATATTGCATAAATCAGGTTTTTTATAAATTAATTAATTGTATTTCACAATTATTATATTAAATTAAATATTTAATTATAATATAATATAATTAACCCACTCCCACCCCCACATTCACCTCTGCTCCGGCGACTACTTCGGCGATCGGCAATCACTCCGGCGACTGTTCTCCGGTCACAGATCAAAAATTTTGTAGGTCACGAATTATTTCGAGGTCACGATCTAAATTTTTTTAGGTGACAATTTTTTCATCGGTCACAGATCAAAAATTTTGTGGGTTACAAATTATTTCGAGGTCACAAATCTAAAATTTTATGGGTCACAGATCAAAAATTTTGTATGTCACATGTCACGT
>CAIGRK010175649.1:0-10245 GCA_903798315.1 Fraxinus greggii | reverse complement strand
GCCTCATGAGCCTCGGTTTTGGACTTGGACAAGGCCCATATGGCCCATTTACATTTTTCTATATATATGTGAATCAATTTCATTGTAAGGGGGCATTAGAGGGAATACTGGAATTCACTTTCCATTATGAAAATTGTTGTTTCACATTTCACATACAATTGTTCATCGAAATCTATACATTCAATAACCAAAGATTTACATTCAGCATGTATCACTAATCCAAGAAGGCCGGCTGAAATAATTTCCCGTCCCTTCGACTCTTTGTTCAGGCTAGAGCTCCAGTCCGATCACCGTCGGAATTCTACCACGTGTAACGTAGGTCCGACATCTGTAGAGTTCATTTTTGGGTCAACATATCTGACACTTTATTAGATCATTGTGTACACTTTAGTGGACCATGAAATGGACAAATATATCACGTATTTTCCTTCTTCGATTGTGTTACTCTCTTGCAGTTCCACTTGTCGAATGTGTCGTCGTGCTTCTCTTATTTTTTATCCATCTATTACTGATATAATATCCATAATGTTAGAACCTCACAAGTAAATATTTTCAATTGCCATTTCAAGTTTCAACAGTTGAAATTTAATTACAATAAAATATATAACTAAAATTTATTCTTGTGAATGTAGAGATCAGTTCAAGCATTCAATCGTGAATGAGTTCTCATAGTGGAAAAGAGATAAATTTTCCTTAATACAATTGAAATTTGGCCTTCGTTTTCTCGAACACCTGTTCTGCTATAATGGCTTCTTTACCATCGGCTCTTTTGATCTCCAAGTTAGCCTTCTGATAAAACCCGGTACCTCTCAGTGCATCAGCAATAAAATCATCAAATCCGATGGCAATGGCAGCTTCCGCTTTGGCTCCATATACCAACCTCTGGATGAAAAAGGCAAAACCAAAAAAACATAGGAACATGATGCAATCCAAACCAACTTACCAAAAATGCCATAGGGTCGAAATAATAATGGTATGCAATAAGAAAAGGTGATTCAGTGACTGAACCTTAATTCTTGAGAGATGGATAGCACCAAAGCACATAGGACATGGCTCACACGAAGCATAAATCTCACAGTCAGAGAGCTCAATTTTGTTTAGCTTTTTACATGCCTGGAGATGGATCATCGCAAGCATGAGATGACAATTTATAGAGTGATAACAATATAAATCTGCAAAACATAAACTCTGGAAGTAAACGGATGACATTTTTGATATGAAGAACATTGACCATCAAATGCAGGTTTTGATGAAATTCAATTCTCTCCTATAAGAGCAACTTAGACGATTAAGAGCATGGCAGTAACCAACATAGCAATTGCAACATCACAAAGGAGATTTATATCATTTGACATTAAAATAAACAGTTATCCACTAAACCTAGATCCACGTATTTCCCTTGAAGGAAAAACAAGGAAAAAGAATATAGTCATTTGAAAGTCTTTCATTTCTTCTAATGTCCCATCTTTGAGCTACTAATTGAAGAAAAGGCTTCCTTCTAATGATCATGACTTGACCAAAACTGGCAAGAACTTATTATAGGATAAAAATTAGTAGCAACTAGCAAGAACTATTGCAACACAATAAAATGCAGAAAAGAGAACTTATCGATCGAGACTCATGACAAAACAATATCTTAAAGTGAAATTGTACGTAGTAAACTACTGTTACCTCTTTGGACAATCACTCATGGGATAAAATGATCGAATCACTTAATCACTTGTGCAGTACGCACAAGTGATTTCTAGAATATTAAATATTACTCTAGAACAATATCTAAAAAAATGAAATAATACTAAAAACGAGTTTTTAATACAGAAGTTGAAGAATGCTTTCAGTGTGTTTTTGTCAAAGAAAAAGAGGGGCTCACATAGCCAAGAATCATAATCTACAATTTAATAAAATAAAACTGTGCTTTTTACGAGGCTTTTTATGATTAAATAAATCATCAAGTAATTGCCTCAACTGCTATTTTTTATTGGTTAGTTTGACCAAAATAATAATTAATCTTAAAATGATTAAAATAAATAAATAAAATATTTATTTTAATCAAAATGCCCAAGGCCCTCATAGACTTTTAATATTCGCGTGGGATGTGATTCAAACCACTAACCTCCCAATTTAATTATTTCTTTCAAGTAATATATTTGATGTATATCTATTATTTATTTTTGTAGAGCATAATTTTAGCAAGCTCCTCCAGGCTAAGAGTTTACTATCTTATGTCTATATGAATATCCATGAAATCTTTTCTAGTCATGGATGGAACATTCATCTTTTCCATGTTTATAGATGATCTAAAATACATTGCCACTTAAAGATTTCTTGTCCACACATATGCATGTAGATAACCAAAATATAGTTCAAAAGTGCTATATCATAATCCTAATGCCTGATATACTAGTGTAATATAACAGGAGACGAGACATTCCCCAAAAAATTTCGATATTTATTATTTACATACAACAGTCTTTAGCTAAATAGAAAACCAAGAAGTTCAAACTGGGTATACGTGAAAAAATCTCTGCTGATATTTCACAGCCCTTTCTGCAAATGAAGTGTTGATTTAATGGCTACTTTTTATATCAGTTTGGTAGTAACATTTATAAAAGGATGGGTCTAATCAGCCATTGGATCCCCAGTTCCAGAAATTAAAATTTGCTAGGGGTCCTAGATGGTATTATTGTATCTTAGACATTGCGCCAAAAGCAACTATGAAAATCGAAGAAGTGGTTAATCCGAATTTCCGAAATACACGGGTAAAATATTGTTTTCCAATACTCAGCAGAAATCAGTCAAAGAATAGTCTAGAAAAAAATCATAAATGAGCAAATGGTAGCCTCTAAAATACAAGAACATCAAATAATCAGAAAAAAATGCCAACCATAAAAGTCAAAGCAGGTTTATTTTCAGCCTGAATCATGAGAAGAGAGAGCTAGTGCCATGCTTCAGTTTAAAGTTGGGTACAGCATAATAGAGATTCTGCTCACAGTTATCCATCCGAAAAATCACGAAAATTAGCAGATCGATTTCCAAAAAAAAATAAATTATACCTTCTTACACCATAACAAAAAAGGTTGTATGAAGTATCCACACATTGGAAATTAGAAAACGGTCTATTTATTGTTCAGCTGCCTAAATTTGCAAGGCCACTCTTTTTAGAAAAATCCAGCCACTAGATGTAACAATCGTGTCTCATAACTACCTTGTGGATGTGAACCCACAAATATTTAGATGCACATTTGACTATTCAAGAGAACAAACTAGTAAAGTGGAATCACAAAAACTCTTAAAGAACAGTTATCTCCAGAAAGACCTTTGAACTTTAAATAATTGAGAAAATTCTAACCTCTCTTATTGCTGTAACCTCAGCATGAGCTGTAGGGTCAGTGTGCTTTAAAACCATATTGTGACAGCTTACAACAACTTCATCATTGCGAACAACTACTGCACCGAAAGGACCTCCATTTCCACAGTCCACTCCTCTGTAGGCTTCTTCAACTGCCTTTGTCAAGAATTTGTGGTCTCTATCCTGAACAGCTGCAACAATCACAAAAGTAGAAAAATGTGATTCCTATTGATTTATATGTCCATAATTTCACAAAGCATAGCACAGGTGAAGGAGTGATATCTTAAGTATGACATCAGATAAAGAAAAATGAAGATGGGATATCAATTAGCCATAATTACATCTAATGGGCTGTTTCAAGTTGCAGGTGCTACTAACAAAGCCAATTGTATTGTCTACCATCAAATACTGAGAACTGAGAAGCATTATATGCAAAAAGAGGAAAGAGAAAACAAGCATAATGTTGAACGTAAAGCAGAAGACAAAATACTCAGAAGATCATCTCACTATTACTCAATTCAATATGACATTATCCTGACTATTTCAAATTAGCTCCACAAACTGTGTTTCCCAATTAGCTCAATCCAGGTCTATTTCTTCCTGTAAGAAACATGCCATTGGATACTTTTTAACTATCTCTATTAGTGGCTTCTAGTTTTTTCTTTCCCTATCCCTATTATAAGAGGACATCGGATTTCTTCTTATGGGAGCATTTATTAGTCTCTGTTCAAAGTGCCGGAGCCCCATTCCATGTAAATATCTTTAGTTAATATACATCCTACTGAGGATACCTTTACCCGGTAACAATGTGGGATTGTTTTCTCTTGACGACATGATCTTGGCCTCCAATCCATTAACAGGAATGTAAATAAACAACAAAACAATAGGAACTTGACCAGTAAAAAGAATTGTATCCATATCAACTTCAAATGGAAATCTTGGCCTCCAATTCATTAACTGGAATGTAAATAAACTACGAAACAATAGAAACTTGACTGTTAAAAAGAATTGGATCCATATCAACTTCAAATGGAAACAATATGAATGCTAAAAACTTACTGTATTCCAATTTGAAAATTGAAACGGAGAAGACTAGTTACACAAAAGAAATTGAGGTTACCTTCCTGGTGAACAGCAAATGCAGAAGCAACAGATATAGTTCCATCTTTAACATCAATAACTGATATTAGAAAAAGGAGAGTCAGCAAATGCATCAAACATCTAAATAATGTTTCTAATATTCAAGATGCAAACTTTACGCTAAAATCTAACCAGAATATAGTAGAACGGAAAATGAAATCAGTTAGAACATGAGTAGAAACTATAATCTAATTAAGCATAAGTGATTTCAAGCAGCTTAGAGAGCACACCTGAATTGAACCCTAGAAAAGTAAACTGCGTATTATTACTAAACAAAAGCGTAAACCTTTTACATCTTTTAACCACGATTATTGTGGCAAGGGAGGCAAATAGCTATATTGTCCAAATTTAGGCTGTGGTGGTAAATTACCTATATAAGATCAAAATCCGACTAATCTGATGAGCAAAATAGTAAAATGTCATATTAGCATAAGCCGCTAGGGCAATCAAATCATAAGCACTCATAATGAATCATGACTAATTACCAGCCATGATGAAGTTTTTAAAGAACCATAAATTACCAATTATATGCCTATGCTAAAGCTAAAACCATGACAATCCGTCATTTGCTCAATAAGCTCATCAGTCATCACGTAGCAAAAGGCCCTGCGTGGTTTAAAAAAACTATTTGAGGCTTATGCAAATGCCAAAAACCTTTAATACCATTTGAGAGGCATATGTCTTGTCTTACTAGAGGCTTACGTATTGACTTGGTGAGACACCTCAAGCCTGAGCTTCAAGCCGGCTAAGGTGTTCGTCCATTTGCCTTGCATTTTTCAAACATCTAATTATTGACCTTAGCCTTTTGAGTTATTTCCTTGTAACTTAAAATATTTTACAAGCCTTTTGTTTTCTTTTTTCTACCTACACTGAAGAAAAATGGAAAGGAGACTACACCATTGCAATTGAAGGATGATGATAGCAAATGAAAAGAAACTTATAATGAGGAAGTTAATGATTCCAATATTAATAGTGATGATATAAGAAATTTCTGAGTAGTCATAATTACTAATGAGAACTTATTATTTTCTATTTTCTTGATCTATTTTATGTTTGATTGTATGTTAGACATTGACTTTTGTTAATTAGCATTGTGGTGGATTATTTTTAAGGGTTCATAGCATATTACGAGCATAATTTTTTTATTTTTATATTTTTGGACTTGCTCTATCTTGAGGCTAACGTGTTGCCTCACAGAGATAAAACAACTCAATACCTAATTAAGCCTTTTTAAACATGAAGCCCCTACAATAATGTCTACTGAAATTGCCCTTAGTCTCTTATTATTGAATTATGGGCCATTAGATTGGACTTTTGAAAAGTCAAAAACTGTTTCTGAGACTAAGAAGTGGCTTTGAACATATTTGGATAATTTTTTGAAAGTATTTTGTCTAACTAGAAGAGTTTGCAGAGGAAGCTGACGTAACGTAGCTTCCATGGGAAACTCTTCTACAATAAGCAAAAGAAAAAGCCCTCGGAAGGGCCCTATAACTAATAACTGGGAGAACTTTGCACGGGTTTTGGGAGGTTATGAGATTCCATCTAAACTGAGACTTGTCCTTTTACTTCAATTAGCCCATGAACTTCATAATGTTGATTCAAAAGCATCTATTTGAATTGCAATCAATAGCTAAATGGTTGTCCTGATTAGAAAGGTCCACTCATCATTATGATCTAATTCTGCAGAATCTGGATCAATTTCACATCAAAAATCCCCAAGAACGGATTAATCCACTTAATGTGGAAATTCCAAGAAAATATCAAACAACATTTCACACCACCATCGCCCAATTATATAATAATACTTTTGACACGAAAAATAGTGAATCTCATTCCAGAAAAGAATAAAAAGAAAATGAATGAATATTCACAACGAACAATGCAAAAGAAAAACAATTACAAAAAATTTAACAGATTCCTTACCATTAGCTTCTTCCATAACGAGACTAAAATTCAAGAATTGGGTATTCTTTAGAAATGGATCGGACGAGAAAATAGAGTTGAAGAAGACGTAAAAGCAGGGTAGAGAAAACTGATCGGTCCACGTTTCCGTCTCTCTATATATATGCACGTGATATATGAACGGAAAAGCAAACTGTTGCTTGACAAAGTGGAATGAATTTGAAATTTGAATGCGGATGAGTTGGAATATTCTCCGTGAACGCTTTTTCTTTGACAGTGAATATTTGGTTAAAAGGCAAGAATTTTTTTTAAATTTATGTATAATATTATATATGTGTGATTAAAAATGAGATAAAGAAAAAAATGTGTGATTAAAAATAAGAGAAAGAAAAATATATTTGAAAAAATGAGAATCGAATAAGTGCTGATTTTGAAAAGTGCTTCAAAAATTTTGAGCGGTTTAGATACGGGTGTTAAAAAAATAGTGATGAAGTTTTTATTTTTATTTTGTTGAAAAAAATTCCGACTTTATCAAATCTCATCACAGTATGTATATTTATATATATCATTATATCTACATGTTTATTCACGAGGATCAACCATTTAACTTGACAACTTTAGTCTCTGTTCGGCAATCATTATTTGAGAAAAAAAAATTATATATATTCATTTTCAATCACATTCATAAAATAAAGGTCATGTTCGGTATAAATTAAAAGCCAATTAAAATTGAAAATATGGCAATTGTAGATTCTCCTCATCTCATAAAACTCAACAATAACGGCTAGTTTTTCAATTTTAATCTGATTTTAATCCCTCCGAACACGCCCAAAATATTTTGCACGTAAACTTAAAATTATTCATTACTTTTTAATTATACATTCTTCTAAAAATTACTGTTCAAAACGTTGTTTTCTCAAATAATAGCTATCAAACATGGGCTTAAGCTCTTACTTGACAACTATTAAAATAGTTTTTGAAAGGAAATGAGTTTTGTAATGATAATTTTTTGGAGGATTTATAGTTAAAAAATAGAAAAAATTTTGAGTTTACGTGCAAAATATTTTATTGTAAGAATGTTTGATTGAAAATGAATTCTTTTAAAAAAAAGAGTTTTTTAATTAATGAAAATTAAGCAATGGCTAAATCAACAATTCACATTAAAGCATTTAGAAAATTGTCTTATTTCTTGGGTATTTAGGTAGCTACTCTACGTGAGATGATGATTCCCACTCCTTGTACAATCAACGTTAACTTTGGTTTCGAAATGGAGTTTTGTTAAATAGACAATGTCACGTTAGCCTAGTCTCTCCAAGGGGTGCCATATGAGCCCCCCTATTCGTCCAGGGCCCACGTGGGCACTGGAGAAATGGCAAAACTCTTTGAAAAGATTAGAGATGAAATTTTCGCTACAGTACAATACATGGTCATGTCGTGACATCATAAAATATTCAAAAGGAAGGCATTGTGAAAATTAGACCTTTTCAACCTATTGTGTTGCGGGTTTTGCTATGTGTACGCCACCCCGGTGTACAAACAGCAAAACTCATTGTGTTACACATGCCACTCCTCTCCTCGCAAATTTGATTGTTTATTGAACAACTACAGAGATTTTGGATATAGAATACGTCAAGAACATTGGGATTACACTTGCACCTTAAGGGGTCTGCTTGGGAGTTTTATTTTCACGGATTTTGAACAATTTTGAATTGCGTCTTATATGTGGAGTTGGAAGAACCGGTACTTACTACTTGTTTTGGGCACTAATTTTGGATGGTTTCAAAGTCATCCAAAAACGGTATAGTGTAATTTTGATCGATTTTCTCAATCCAAATCGGTGATTTTTTTTACCGTTTCCCAAATCTCTTCCAATTTTACTCTTTATAAAATAATTATTTCAAACCAACGTATTTTGTTTAATACTAATACATTAACTTTAAAAAAATTATTTATAAGCAAAAAATTACAATATAAATAAAAAATCACTTATAAGTAAAATAAGATAAAAATTTATTTTTTGTGTAAAATATTACTAATAAGACAAAAAATCACTTTTGTATAAAAAATATTTAAATTTACAAAATTAACTTATAATTATAAAGTTTATTTATAACTAAAAATACAAACATAAAATTTTAAGCAAATATTAACTTGTATAAAAAAATTACATATAGGTAAAATATCACTCATCATATAAAAAAAATATAAACTGAAAATTTTACCAAGGACATATATGTAACTTTAATTTTTTAAAAAACTTTCGGTACCGATGAATAATAAACTCAAAAACATGGGTAGGATTGTTTTAAAAAATGCTACTAAAACCACTCATAATCGAACTACTCATAAATTCTCAAAATCGGTATTTTAGAAACGTTCGTAACCACTGCGGCGGAACTCTCAAGCAGGCCCTAATATTCTGCAAGGTTGTTCAATATTAGTCAGATGAAATTATTAGAATTTGTGATTTTGAGATTGTATACTCTGTATGATGAAGTATGTTGATTTTCTATTTTGATAACTATGATTGTCAAAGTTTACCAATTTCTTTAAGCATCACAATGAAGAGCTACAGAAGAAATGACAAAGATTGTTGGGAAAGTTGCCAAAAGAAAAAAAAAAATTAAAAAAAAGTTAAGATGAAAAAATAATATTTCTTATCGTTACTTGTTCTACATTATTTTCAAAATATAATTTTTTCTCACTTATTTTCAATCACGTTCTTCAATAAAATAATATTATAACCACACATTTTTCATCGAAATACTATTTCAAAATGTATTTTGGGTAAAAAATGGTACTCAAATCGGCTCTTAGAAAGAAAATATACAAAATTGAAAGGAAGAATAATTTGGCAGAATATTACAATTGTTCATTATATATTGACGTGATTTGCTCTTGTATTTAGTACGTACCGAGAAGAAAAAATTGTAAGCCGAGCATCTCGATTTTTCTTGTTGTCTCTGTAGTTTGTATGGAGAGTATAGCCGTGGAATGATAAAGACTCGATTGTTAATTTTCATACTGATGGTTGAGGGCTTGGGTGATTGAGATATTCTATATGTTTGCACAATTTTTCATATTGCGAAATAACTTTGTTTACAAAAATCCGTAATTTTTCTTCGATTTTAACATTTTTCATGTAAATCTTTGTTTTTTTTCATGTACCTTTATACTTTTTGTCTTCTTCCTATTCACAGGAACAAAGATCATATGATTTGATCTTATTTTCCAACACATCCCATCGTAGCCACAAATTTATGGTTGGAAGCCATGGAGATTTTTCTTGTTCACTATTTATAAGGACGTAAATAACATAAAAATATCTCGAATTTCCAAAAAGTTGTATATTTTAACTATGTAGCGTATAACAAAACATTTTGAAGGTGCTAATTGATATGTTGTCGTTTGAGGAATGAAAAAATCATATGTTAAATGAGCATAATATGTTATACATGTGAACTTCAACATAATATTTAACATTTTTTTATCTATGTACACCGAATAAAATAATACATCTCAATATATGATCAGTGTCTCCACACATAATAAGAAGGTGTTTTGTATGGATTAAAATTAGATTTTTAGTAGATTGTAATAGAAGTTTTTGAAATGTGTAGTTGAAAAATTGTGGGATCCATGAAATATGTGGTTAATATTAATTGTTTGACTTTGATTTAGATTAAAATCTGATTTTAATCAGAAACAAACATGGCCTAAGTAATTTTGGACAATTACAATCATCGTGGATACCTATTACCATTGTCGAGTACGACAAAGACAAATATTTGACTGATTATGCATATGTTTGACCCCCATTTTTTCTCCTTCTCCTTCTCATTTTTTTTCTCTTT
>CAIGRK010175571.1:0-15788 GCA_903798315.1 Fraxinus greggii | reverse complement strand
ATGCGTGAAAATTTAAAAAAATAAAAAATTGAATTACGACGATGGGAAAAACCAACATGTGTCTCGCCAATGTTTTGCCTCTTTTAATATGTAGTGATAAACTGTAGCAAAGGAATCAGTTCATGAATATTCACAATCATAGTTTTAAAAGAGAGCTAAATTGACTAATAAAATGTGAGATCATAAATAACACGACAACAAAAAAGATGATCAAAATTTATCGTATTGGAACATGTTAGGCTGTGCTGCTTCTATCTACAAAAGAAATCAAAATGTGGCTTCTCTCACCATGTCCATTACGATGCACCACTCAAATTCACCGCATAGTAAAATAAAAATGCAAAAAACATTCTTGAATAATCTATCGAAAGAATCCAATCTTAAAGCATAACATTTGTTTCTCTTTTAGTAGTAAACTGTCTAGATGAATTAACAATAGAATCAACTTAAAAAGAAAAGTTTTTAATCTATTTTGGTAATTTAACTGGCAAGCTGAAATTGAAATATGCCTTAATTCCTCTACAGTAGTCAATACAGCAAATGCCAGTCACATACCATAACAATTCCACATCCTTCAAGACTAAACATATTTTAAATTCTTATTCATCGAATTACTACTATCTCGTACTCCAGTATTAGCGCACATTGCCAAACAAGACACTAATTACATAATAAAACTACTTGCAGCGCACTCAGGCACCTATACAACTTCCTAGAACTCAATACCAAATAGTTCATCAGTTAATCCAATACAATGTCCATCTACTAACAAAACCAACAGCATTTCAAGATTTTGAACATAAGGTTACTTTCCCATTCCCATTTTTGACAAGTTCAACACAAAAATCATCAGAAAATAAGCCCAAGCCAAAAATCTAAACACGATGCTACCATCTTCCATGAATCCAAAACAAGACCACAAGAATAATGCTATTAACATTATGTTGATGGAACATCAGTGATGTTGTGGCTGACGTGAAATAATGGTATCGAACAGTTCAGTTTTTATGAGAAAGAAGGGGAGGGGAGAGAGAGAGAGAGAGAGAGAGATGAGAGGGATAATAAATTGGCACATTACCGATATTCTATCATCATGATGATAAATAACATTACTCAAACCACAATCCAAAATCTTCAATAAGACAAGGAAGAGCCATTATTCAACAACCACGGAACTTTTACCTAGGCCTTTGTCCCGTCCCTTTTTCAATATTGAACACGTTACCAAGAAAATAATCAATAGCCAAATTAATCGCTGATTACATGGCTGGTCCTGAAAGCTTTGATACCCTAGACGACTTATTATTATGAGGCCGTTAAACATAATCAATAATGCAGCCCTTCATATAATGGCAAACAAACATAAGAACTTTTGCAAATGGCCTTTTCAATTTATTTGTTAACAGAGCTCATCAACAACATATTATTATAGCCATCACTACACAGAAAAAGTGCAAAAAATCCTATTCCAAGACATGTTCAAAGCAAGATATATGTATTTTTCTAGTTGGCTGAATATATTTTAGCACAGCAGCAACAAGTGCTACACATTTTTTTATGGCCGTGGTGGTGGTGGTTAAAAAAAAAAAATGTGGTGGAAGATTTTTTTTTTTTTTTCATTTCAATTATGCAAGTACATTAAACAAATTCTCAAATATATCTATAATAACATAAATTTTTTTAATAAAAATTTATAAAGGACAATTAATGAAACAGACGTTGTGTCATGTCTCATTGACATCCCTAAGATCTGCTATACGGTCAGCCCTCCTAGCTGTCCCTCCAACATGGCGCCCCCTGTTTTTACTCGGTCATTGACCCTGTTTGAGCATAATTATCCTTAAAGCCATACATGATTCACAAAACATCACTTCACAGTTTTACAGACCCGATTTACAACTACAATTGGCCATTTTGCTCCGATTTAAAAAGTAAGGACTAACATCTAATCTAGGCAATAGAATAGGGACCAATATTGTAATTTTTCTCCCTCTATAATTATACTCTCCCTCGCCTCCATGGAAGTTGCTTTAGGAGTGTTTCCTGGTTAAGACTTGAAGAGCATTCGTTTAATTTCTAGCAATACTGCATTTTTACCATTAAATTCAATAAATTATTATGAGGCAGCAGACTTATAGCCACAGAGGAGGAGCCATGGCTGGTACCTTTTTGTTATTGCTGCCCTTTATTTTTCCTAGTCTCTTCAATCCTCTGGGCCGTGCCTCACCCTCAATTCTCTCGGTAATTCTTGTTTCTAGAGAATTTGTAAATTTTTCATGGAAATATTGATGTTTTATCTGTGCATTTTTGGTGCCCTTTGCCTTTTGATATCTGTGGTTTCGGAGGAAGAAAGGGGGGAAAATTGAACTTTATTCCTTGTGTAAATTATTGAATGCCAAAAAAATTTCATGGATAATGTTTGATCTTGAGGGTTTATGGGATTTTGTGGATGTTAAGTATATGTTTTTATTTAAATTGTAGAGTAAATGCCGTATTGCGATTTTTAGGTGGTGTAGCTGAATGTAGAAAGAAGGAGACTTTCTTGGATTTCTTTTTTTTATATAGTTTGGAAAGTAGGCATTTTCATATTTAGGATGTGTAAACTATAGAGTGAATACCTGGTGGATGCAAAAAATAACGGAAATGCTATTTACTTAGCGTTTCTGAATGTAGGAAAATAGGAGATTTTTTGAGAATTCTATCCACTTTGGCAAGTAGGGAAGTATAGGTGTTTTACAAAATCGGGAAGTATTTACAAAATATGTGTTTTAATTGGAGTGTTTTGGTGTTAATTTTGTAATAAAGGTGATTTGTTGATCCAGATATTTGAGGATCTGTATAGTGAACTGTTCCTATAATTTCACAGAAAAAGGAATGATCTTGAGGCAGACTTAATATTTTCATTATTTTTCTCATTGATAAACTATGTTTGAGAAGAAAGTGCCATTAATGGCTCCTTGCTTTGTGTTGAATTTACAGTTGATTCAGTGAAATCTCGGGCAATTTCTACTCAGATCTCAAATAATTATCAACTCAAGGATATCGGATTTCCTTTATTTTTCAAACCTACAACGGATGAATCTTGTTTAGATTTGAACAGCTCTTACTTTGTACATTCATGTGCATACTCATGTTGCCAACCGAATCTTGCTTGTTCTTTAGAGTTAAACTTTTGGCTACTCGCTAAATGCATAAGATAATAATTTTGAATCTCGTAGTACCCAACGAATAAATATATTAATGAACTTTTTATTTGACAGCTTCTACTTTCACAATTCAACTCTCTCTCAAAATATGCACTTAAAGATATTTTCTTTATCTTCGTATATAAATCCATCGTGTTTCATATATCTTTCTTCATTTTGTGAATCACTGTTGGATAAAGAGATTATCATGAGTATGTGTATTCAGGGCGTGTTCGGTAGAGATTAAAATTGAAAAACTAGTCGTTATTGTTGACTTTTATTAGACGAGTGAGACCAAATAACGACTATATTTTCAATTTTAATTGACTTTTAATATCTACCGAACAAGCACTCAGTATCTCTTGAATAATCTCTTCTTCAATAGGCAATTTTTATCACAAATCATATTTACTATTACCTTTATGTATAAACATAAGTGTTTGGTTTTCTATGTATGTTCACACATACATCCACTTTTATGTTTTGTTAAAAAATAATACACATACAAGAAATAAAAATATAAATATACCTTTGGCTACTCGTGGTCTGATTTGCTTGTGCAGGAATGGAGTGCTCCTAAACCTAGGCACTCTCGTCTACTCAAGAGCGCTCTTCAACGCCATGCTGTGAGTAGAAGTTTTATGAGCTATATGCATGCATTTTCATGATAAAGTTGTTATCTTTACAGCTGTGGATGCTTTCTTTGTTTACTTATTTCTTTCTTGTTCAGTCCAATGAAGAACAGGCTGATCTATGGAGACCTTTGGTGAAACAAGGATGGAAACCCTGTGCTGAATCAGACACTACCCTCAGTGAGTAATGGATAATTAGCCCCCAAAAATGAGCTGTAAATGAACTTTTATTGGACAAGTATATGATTATGCATTGATGCATTTCCACTTTTTTTTGAAATATTGGTTGTTCTTCTCTAGCAGAATTGCCAGAAAAATCTCGAGGATATATTCAGGTTTTCCTTGATGGAGGATTAAATCAGCAGAGAATGGGGGTAGGTTTTGTGAATTTCCGATTCTTGCGTTTTCTAAGTTATCAAGCGGATGATAGCAACCGTATATGTTTCTAATTACTCAAATTATGTTCCTTTCTTGATTCTTTTTATCAAGATTTGTGATGCAGTAGCAGTTGCGAAAATTCTGAATGCTACTCTTGTGATCCCTCATCTAGAAGTAAATCCTGTTTGGAAAGATTCGAGGTGCGAATCATTGAGTACATAATTCCTGATGCTTAGGTAGAATTTAAGTTTTTTTGGTAATTAAAGTAATAACAAGATTAAATAACCCCTGTTCTTTTCCTTTTTTTTTTTTGGCAGCACTTTCATGGATATTTTTGATGTGGATCACTTCATTAATGTACTAAAAGATGATATCTTAATAGTCAAAGAGGTGCCCGAAGAATTCTTTTGGAGCTCACGGGAATATTACGCCACGGGCATTCGTGCTACCAGAGTNGCAGCACTTTCATGGATATTTTTGATGTGGATCACTTCATTAATGTACTAAAAGATGATATCTTAATAGTCAAAGAGGTGCCCGAAGAATTCTTTTGGAGCTCACGGGAATATTACGCCACGGGCATTCGTGCTACCAGAGTCAAAACTGCACCTGTTCATGCTTCAGCAAACTGGTATACAGAGAATGTTTTGCCTGTCCTGCAGAGGTGGGTTTATTGAGAAAATATTTTCTTCTTTGTCAATATTCAACTTGGTCCATCCAGTAAAATGTGTGTATTCTTTTGAAGTGATATATACACAAATCTGATGACTTTAAATGACTTAAATTTGAAGTTTCCTTAGCTGGAGAATAGTTGTCCCGCCTAGATTAGTTACAAGCTCGATTTATTTACTGGAGTTTTTGATTGCAAGTTTTTTCTTATGTGAGTAGTATATCTTATTGAGGCAATTGTATGTAAACTAGATTTGTTTTTAGAATTCTTACTTGCAAATTTATTGCTAGCCTCATATTTAAGTTTTCCATAATTAAGTAATCTAGTAAAACCAGGCTTGTCTAGTTATCGTCGAAGGTAAAGAAAAAACTTATTTTTCCTCTAAAAAAATTTAATAGCTAATAGATTCAGTTCCCTTTATTTAAGAATGATTCCCACCGAAGAGTTTGAACTTTGATCGGTATATATACTTGGAAGATATTTTGGTTCTTTGAATATTAGTGACTGTAGTGGTGTATTGGTAGAGAGGATTGGACGATATTAAAAGGAAAAAAAAAAAAGCTAAAATCTTGTTCATTGTACTTTTTAGTCTTGTCAAATACTTCTTACGAAACATCGTAGGGGAATGTTTTTTTTTTTCTCTCTGTGAAATGAAGAATTTGATTTCATTTGATTCAAGAAAAAGGTTGAGACACATGAATTTGCAGTAAAATGGTTGAAAATTTTGCTGCTTCTCTTAATATTCTTTAGAATTAACGTCATAAAATTGCTATTTAGATGTGGGCATGGCTGTCTTCTGAAGTGAAGGTGGATATCTTTTTTAATAGTTCTTAGCTCCGGTTTCAAATATGGCCGTGATTGTAATACCCATGTATTGACCAGTTATGGAATTGCTGCAATAGCACCATTTTCTCATCGATTGGCGTTTGACGACATGTCCCAAGACATCCAACGGTTACGCTGTAAAGTCAACTTTCAAGCCTTAGAATTTGTTCCTCATATCAGAGCTCTTGGAAATTCTCTTATCAATCACCTTAGATATCCTGCCGAAGGTAGTGAATTTAGTACTAATTACCTTCGAGAGGTTGACAATACTAAAAACAAGAAAGGAACCGGCAAATTTGTTGTTCTCCACCTCCGGTTTGATAAGGTATGTCCACTTGTATCCGTCAAAACTTCAGGGGCATAGATAACATTCTTCCAAGCGAGCTATTAGAGTGTTATTTTATGGTATTTAGGATCATCTTCGAGAAATGATTTGTCTGCAATAATACTTGAATTGAAATAGTTGCTTTTATTTTAGTAACTTTCTTCTTTATTTGGTGACCTTTCTAGGACATGGCTGCTCATTCAGCTTGTGACTTTGGTGGGGGAAAGGCCGAAAGGCTGGCATTAGCTAAGTATCGACAAGTCATTTGGCAAGGAAGGGTTTTAAACTCCCAATTTACTGATGAAGAGTTGAGAAGTCAGGGACGGTGCCCATTGACTCCTGAAGAAATTGGATTGCTGCTAGCAGCTTTGGGATTTGACAACAGCACCCGCTTATATCTTGCCTCCCACAAGGTCTACACAAAATTCTTTTGGTTCTAAATTGGCGAGAATTTGGCTCAATATCTGCCTGCCAAATTAGCTGAGGGCATGTTTGGCTTAGCTTTTTTTTGAAAAGAAAAGTAAATGTTAAAATTTCCAAACATGTTTGGATATGTTACTTTAAACATATACTTGATTAACTCTAATGTTATTGCTACATTAAGTAACTCATTTACTTATGAGTAAACATTTTAAGCCTAGACAAACGTGCTATAAAGTTTATTAAGTTCCTTGTTGATTCAATTTATTTGTAGGTGTACGGCGGGGAAGCCAGGATCTCAACTTTAAGAGATTTGTTTCCATTGATGGAAGACAAAAAAAGCCTTACCTCATTAGAAGAACGAGCCAGCATAAAAGGAAAGGCGTCCTTGTTAGCGGCAGTTGATTACTATGTTAGCATGCATAGTGATATTTTCATTTCTGCTTCTCCAGGAAATATGCACAATGCTGTGGTAAGTAAATGTAATTTTTCATTACGGATAAAAGTTGTTTTTTTCTTTTTTGACAAAAGATAAAAGTCGTTTTCACACCTAATCAATATTGATCGTACTTTTGTTTTTTCTTTTTTGACAAAAGATAAAAGTCGTTTTCACACCTAATCAATATTGATCGTACTTTTGAATTCTTTACGTAAAAGGGACAATATCGTTGGTCGGTTTATGCAGCTCAAGGCAAGAAATTAAGAATTTAGGCTCTAAAGAGTTCCATTACTGTGTGGGAATTGGTTACCAAGTCAACTATATGTGGCGTAGTATTGTCTTTGCTAGAACTTTTTTATGCCAAAACTCGCTCTTATAGTGTGAATTAAATATTTTTATTTTTCTCGAGTTTCCACAAGATTGTGACTCCACATTGAATTTTAACAGGTGGCTCACCGAACTTACGAAAATCTAAAGACTATAAGGCCTAGCATGGCATTGTTGGGCCAGCTTTTCTTGAATAAAACCATGTCTTGGCCAGAGTTCCAACAGGCCGTAAGGGAAAAGCACAAAAACCGACAAGGGCAGATTAGATTACGCAAAACAGGACAGTCTTTATATACATATCCCGCTCCTGATTGCATGTGCAATGCATAAGGATACTTGTTTTAGTTGTGTCTGCATATATTGTTCGAGACTGGTGATAGAAATAAGTTATGGCTCGGTTTTTGTTTAGTTATGGAGCCATTTATGTATTTCTTGTGTTTTTCGAGAGTTGGCTGATTTTTGTGACTTACGGGGTTTTATTCGTTTGACTGATCTCAATATGCGATTCGTGGATAGCATTTGAGGACAAGCTTTCATGTAATATATTACTAGATTCATTTGTTTGTTATGGCTTGAGTAGACCAGCTTGTCGTGTAATTAAGTATATGGGAAATAAGTTAATTATATTTTGTTCAAACTGAAGCTAGGCTGTGATAAAATGGGAGCACTCAGATGAGGTCTTGACATGTACTGGTTGAAAGTCTGTTGTTTTGGTAGGAAATTCTCTTGCATAGTCTTAAGTGTATGTTTGGTAAAACCTTTTTAGATTATAAGTAATATTTACGTGTAAAAGTTTCTTATGGGGATAAATTTCATTTGTAGACACTGAACTTTGCACGAAAGTTCAATTAGGTCACAAAAATTTAATTTGTAATTAAGTCATTAAGTTTCTATTCCATTTCAAATTCCACTACTTTGCCTCATTCGTCACCCATCGTCTTTCAAATTGACAAGAATTACTTTAGTTGATAGTTATAACATAACCGTAAGTCAATTGAATTTCTCTTCAATTTTAAATTTCGTTACTTTGTTACATTCGTCCCTAATTGTCTTCCAAATTGACTCGAGAGTTATACAATATTCGCTTTTTAATTAACCGCTAATTGGCACTTAGAAATGAATAACAGTTAAAAAAGGGTTATTATAATGTCTTTTAGATTAAAATTTTAAAATACGCATTTTTCATTTTAACACTTTATAGTGTGACGTAATAATAAATGGACATGTTGCACATAGATTACATGGAACATCAATCCATTATGGTATGGTTACCAATTAAGAAATTTTCATCAATTACAGAGATGGCAGGAGATTGAGTGGTAAAACTTGAAAATAAATTAAAGTATAGTTACAATAAATGAATTTTACCCTACTTTTGTGGAAATTAACAGTAAAAATAATTTTCTCTTTCCCTTTTTTGTGGTAGGATTAGTCCTTTGTAATGTGCTACATGTATATAGGATTCAAACATAAAACTTCTATACATTTTTTCTTAATCTCCTTAAAAACTCAAATTCACAAGTTTTTTCTTCCATTGCTTGTATTATCACTCTACAAGGAGAGCTTCTCCATTGTACCAATATGGGAGATAGTAAATTTGTTCTTATTTGAGATGGTAAAGTCGTGTTTGGTAGTTCGATATAGACAAATGCGTTTAATTCTCCGTATCAACTAGGGAAGGAGTCGGATTTGTTTTTCGGGGATGTCTCTTTCTTCGTCAACAACTTCTAGTCTTGTACTTAAAATTGATTATAACTTGTAAAGTTTTGCAGGTATATATTTTTTCACCTTATGAATATTCTTGAAAAAATCAACCTTTGTATATTCATACTTCAGTCAATTTTACACTACAAGCATAACACGTCTATTGAATTTACTTTTCAAAAGAAACTAATCTTCGTTCCAAAAATACTCTTTCCTATATTCAGAACTATACTTACATACGCCAAATGGAGAATAACTAGTGTTCTACAATGCACGTATACGCTTGGGGTGTTTTCGAAACACCTCGCATATGAGGTATGTATGCACGTGATAATACGGTCGACACATTTCGTTGGCCGCATATGCATACTTAAACATTAAAATGAGCACGCATTTGTATTAGAAATTGTGTTAAAATTAGTCTAGCAAAGTCCAGTCCATTTTTATAATTAAAAAAAAAGGCAAATTGAGCCCAATAAATAACAAATTAATTTAAAACACCCAAACTCATGAATTATATACGGTAATTTGTAGGTTATGGTGTTTAGAAAAATTAAAAATCAAAACAAAATTTTTGCATATTGTAAACTATCTACATCGAGTCCGAGTCTCCTTCCATATTCCTCTAGTTTCACTAATTCTAGTAATGCACAATCTTGGATTGTTGATGGTCGTAATGATGAGGTTAATAATGATATTTATTATCTACGAGAGGTAATAAAAATTTTCGAGTTGAAATAAGGAAGTCCAATGAAAATGATTTTGCATCGGATAACAGGAAAGATGACTTGAATGAAGAAGAAGAGATTGAATTGGAATTCGATAACGAGTTAGAAGGCATTTAAGATTTTTTTAAACAAGTTTTCGTATCTAATCTAATTGTAAAAAGTGATTATCAAGTAATTGTAGTATTTATGATTTTGAGCAATATGATTTTTTGTCTAAAATTTGAAAAATATTTATAAAGTTCAAGTAATTGTAATATTTATGATTTTGTATATATATTGAAGAATATATATGAAATTCAAAGAACACATTATTTTATTTATTTATATATTAGTTTAGGATATTTTAAATAATATAAAAAATTGAAAAATGCATATTTACGCATATACTTTGTATAGGCACGAATATACTTGTAATGCTTGATGCTCTATGGAAATACATTACCCTGCATTACGCATTTCAGAACTTTGAGAATAACTATGATAATGATCAAGAATCACAAATGCATCTTACAGGGCGTGCGTTGATAAAGAGCATGACAGCACACGAAATTTAAATTAGGAATTTTCATTTCTTCAACTCCTAATCGAATAAACCTGTTAAGTTATTATTTCTTTCGTTATTTGGAGGTCAGGTGATAACATCATTTAAAGATTGTATTTTCTACTTTATTCTTAATTTTTTTTTTTTATAAATAATCCATCCATGAGTCTTACTGTTAATTAATTCCTTTTTATTTTCTCTAGCGAAAAAAAAAAAGCCCCCTACCTACCATGATAATATTAAAAGGATAAGAAGCCCTCAGGGCACATCTCCAAGTGGTAAAAGGGGAAGGTGGAAAAACGTCAACGTTGTTTGAGGCTGTCGCGTCGAGGGTTCGAATCCTGAAATATGGATTTGGCCCTTGGGTAAGTGCAAGTGTACAAGCAACCTTTCACCCTGTACCCTTGGAGGTATAACCTGCGATTTACATCCTTCACCAAGGCTCAGTGTAGGGCGGTGGGGGCCGTCAAGGNACCATGATAATATTAAAAGGATAAGAAGCCCTCAGGGCATATCTCCAAGTGGTAAAAGGGGAAGGTAGAAAAACTCCAGCTTTGCTTGAGGCTGCCGCGTCGAGGGTTCGAATCCTGAAATACGGATTTGGCCCTTGGGTAAGTGCAAGTGTACAAGCAACTTTCCACCCTGTATTCTTGGAGGCATAACCTGCGATTTACCTCCTTCACCAAGGCCCAGGGTAGGGCAGGTGGGGGCCATCAAGGATGCGGCTCATCTTTTTTAATTAAAAGGATAAGAAAACAAAGACGTAACTTCGTGGGTTACTTTATTCCAATATCGAGGAATAAAATAACAAGAGCCACAATTGACATCACTGAATATAGATAACATATTTGCCAAAATAACAGTATCTAAAATGCACTGAAAATCATCACCCTAAGGGAGTTGTACTCCACCATCGCATCGCTATCTGAAATTCATTCCCCTTGGCAAAACTTTGCCCATCTCGCACAATGGCACAACTATATCTTCCGAGATCTCATCTCTATCTTGAACTGTCTAGTCGTCTTTTTCAATTGCATGGCTAGGATCGCACCATGTTCATCCCTCATATACGTAATATTTATAATAATAACAAGAAATATTTATGTGATATGAGACTAATTAATGTCCATTTTCCCTCTTTCTTAATCGGAGGGCTCGTTCCATTTTTCATAATTCTAAGTGGGATTGATTCGATCGAAATACATTGTTCCATCTATTCAATGCCTACCTCTAAATACAAGACTAACGAACATTTTTCATCTACTTAAATGGGATACTGACCACCCCCATGCCCTAACATCTCAAGAAGACATTTAACATCAACATTTTGTCTTTTGGTAGGCTAATGACTAGCAATCATGCTACATGTATATCATCTTTTAAATTGTGTTATGTAACAACATACCATTGGATAGTTTAAAAAAGAAACACTTTTCCTGCCGATAATTTTTTGAAAATAAAGAGAATATCAAAAACAATAAAAAGCAAATAATGTAAATTTAGCATTATTGAATGGCTAATGCACAAGCAAATGCACCAAAGTGGAGCAAGAAAAAGTTAACAAAAGGGTACCTTCAAATTAAGATTTTTGTTCAATTTCTTCTTTGACTCAATCCCTATGCGGCTAGAGGGCCACATTTTTTTTGTTTTCTTTTCCATCGACTAGACCAAATCTTCTCAAATCTTGATTAATACACAACTTTTCAAGCCCAACTTTGCAACCTATAATTAGTTGTTTATCATTTAGATTATTCAATATTCATTTTCATTAGTATATTGATCGACATGCATTATTAAAATATTCATATTTATAGTTAATAAAATAAAAGTAATCATGGCGGGTTCAGATCAATGCCAGATATTTTGTTATCTCTAGTCCATTTCAAAATGAGATTTTGTGTCTAATCTTTTTTTTTTGAAGTATATGAAATCGAGTTAGCGCTTGAAACAATCAAGGTTAATGTTAAAATCTCACGTACAACTCATATTGAATATGTGAATCTGAGTCGCCATGTTAAATATTTTACGATTTTTCCCTCTAGATTTAAGTCGCATGAGCTTTTTGCGATTATAATGTTCACAATGACGATTTCCGTCATATGGAGACTCAAATTTGTAAATTTAAATAGGATGCCGACTTATAACCCGATTTTTAAAAATTAGGTAACCAAAATAACACTAATCGAGAAAGTCGACAAAGAGAACATGCCCTAAGATTTTTGTTCAATTTCTTCTTTGACTCAATCCCTATGCGGCTAGAGGGCCACATTTTTTTGTTTTCTTTTCCATCGACTAGAACAAATCTTCTCAAATCTTGATTAATACACAACTTTTCAAGCCCAACTTTACAAACTATAATTAGTTGTTTATCATTTAGATTATTCAATATTCATTTTCATTAGTATATTGATCTACATGCATTATTAAAATATTCATATTTATAGTTGATAAAATAAAAGTAATCATGGCGGGTTCAGATCAATGCCAGATATTTTGTTATCTCTAGTCCATTTCAAAATGAGATTTTGTGTCTAATCATTTTTTTTGAAGTATATGAAATCGAGTTAGCGCTTGAAACAATCAAGGTTAATGTTAAAATCTCACGTGCAAGTCATATTGAATATGTGAATCTGAGTTGCCATGTTAAATATTTTACGATTTTTCCCTCTAGATTTAAGTCGCATGAGCTTTTTGCGATTATAATGTTCACAATGATGATTTCCGTCGTATGGAGACTCAAATTTGTAAATTTAAATAGGATGCTGACTTATAACCCGATTTTTAAAAATTAGGTAGCCAAAATAACACTAATCGAGAAAGGTTACCCTTCTATGCTTAGTTTCCCTATTTGTTAAGAGAGTTTGTAGCGTTCATTGCATAATCACCTCTTCCCACTTGATAAGTTATTCTATTTTTCAATTATATTTTCCATATAATTTATGAAATCTTGACGTAATTTTCACATTCTTTGTAGAATTTAATCAATTAATTCAATGAAGTCATTGACGTGTTAATTATGCTAAGAGTTGCCCACTTGGCAGAATATAAATGGTTTCTTTTAAAACTATGTTACTATAACCTAAAAACCTGGTTCTTGCTTCTTAAAGCAAATGCTTTATTAAGCTTTTCCAAGATTGACAAACATTTTGATAGATTTTTAAGAACTATCAACTTATTCACCATTCATTTCTATTTATTTTAAAATTCTTCCCAAATTGAGACTAAGAGAACGTAGCTTTTCAAAATTCTGTTAATTGACAAAACCTCAATATAAAATTAGCCTTCGCATGCGCTGATTTCTTATGTGTGTTGTCAGATGCAGACGCAGAAGTTTAAAGTTAGAGGATATAATCGAACTTGTAAAGAAGGTGGAAGAAATTTTACAATCGAAAATTTACGTCCAAAAAAATCATACCCCGTGTAATTTTGCATCCAAAAATTTACATGAGATAGTACTTTTTCAGATGTAAAATTTCGAAAATTTTTGATGTAGTATTCCAAATAAAACTTTCTAATAAAATGATTAAAAATTACATTAAGAAATTTGTATCGCAAAAATAATAAATGTTAATGAAATAATTGAATTTTAAAAAAAATGCGAGTTAGACATCTTTCTTTAAAACTCACGTTTAACGTATTTTTAATTATTTTCGATATCTCGATATGCTCATAATATAGTTCTCGAAATAGGATTTGAGATGATATAAGCAATTTNATATCATATTCCATATAAAATTTCCTAATTAAAATGATGAAAATTACATTGAGAAATTTGTATCGCAAAAATAATAAATGTTAATGAAATAATTGAATTTTAAAAAAAATGCGAGTTAGACGTCTTTCTTTAAGACTCACGTTTTACGTATTTTTAATTATTTTCGATATCTCGATATGCTCATAATATAGTTCTCGAAATATGATTTGAGATGATATAAGCAATTTATAGATCGATTAGCGTACGATCGTTGGAGAATTTTTAAAATTAGCATGTTATCGAATTCAAATTTATTGTGATTTTACCCCCATTTGATGGAGATTAAAATCAAATTTTTAGTAAATTTTGATAAAAGTTAAATAGTTATGGGTTCCATAAAATATGTTATTAAAATTAATTGTTAAAAATTAAAATTTAGATTTCAATCAATACAAAACATGATTTTATATATAAAAAAAAATTCTCTAAAGTTGGGGGCACGTGACCCCTTGGGTCCACCCCTGTGTGTCGTAGTCCTTCGTAACAAGATTTTTTGTGTCCGGTTAAGAAGTAAGGAAATCATTCTTCATTCCAATGATGTGTTCGCTCTTCTTTTCTTGAGGAGTTATTGAGATATTAACAAGTTAAATATAGTTAAAAAGAAAGTTTGTTTGGAGATCAAGATCTAACTCGAGTAACAAGAGTGAAAATTTATTAGGTGAATGAGTTGGATTCGAATTTTATTTATGGAGGTAGGTTGAATTTTTATTTATTTATTTTTTTAAAGTCTGGTCTAATGTGAAAATGAAGATTAGAACAACTATTTGAACTGCTTTGGCATACAATCGAGCAAAAAATTTAAAATCTTATCAATAAAATTGCTTATTCCAAACGACATGCTTCCTAGGTTACACATGTCAAAAACACTCCATAAATACACGCAATGATTGGTTTTTTTAGTGACCCACGTAATCAAAATCTCTTCATTGCCGTCCAATCTAACGGGCCACAATATTTAAGTCAAGGTCCTTTTCTTCTAAAGATCTTATTTTTTAAGCTTTCAATTTTTATCCTATATTATTAAGCCCCTGATTGTCATCCATTATTTTACATTCTACCACATTATTTTTTCTACCGTACTCGTTTTCGATCACATATTTTTCATTAAAATAATATGACACGAAAATCAAAAAATTTCTTTCATTTTGAACCACACGTTCTCCATCAATCTACTATTTCATAGTATATTTTTCAAAATTAAAGGGGCTCAAACACAACCTAAATAATCATTTACCATTTTCACACAAAATAGAAGAAAGTAAAACAATTCTCGCTATAATCTTCGAACCTCTTCACTACCAAATCCTAGAATCACCGTAACTGCCACTATTACTACCAACACCTCTGATTACCATAATACCATAACCATCGACACTTCTCTTTTAAATCCTACAACCACCAACTCATCTCCAAAGCTTCATGTTCACCACACCACACCACCATCCGAGTAGACTCCAACACCTCCATTTACCACCATTATCATCGTCAACACCACCATTTGTTTCTTTCTCCACCATCCCTTTGCAACCGCCTCCAACACGAAGAGATATCATATATGGTTTGAAAAAAAAAATAATGATTTCAAATGATAATAAGGTATATTTTAAAAAATTATAAAGGAGATAAATGTAAAATTTGATTTTTATATGAACGAGGTGTTTTTGAAAACATTGTGGGTGATTATTTTTAAGCTATTTTTGATGTTTTCCCTCGGGACAGTATAGAGTGATACCTACATCTCAAATCTCAATCTAGTTACTTTGACTGACAAGAAAATCTTATGAAACTACCACGGCAATACCCCCTCAATCCCAGCCGTTGATCTCCCATCTTCCAGGTCAAACAATCAAGATTCAATAC
>CAIGRK010175500.1:0-13876 GCA_903798315.1 Fraxinus greggii | reverse complement strand
GATTCGAAAATGTTGATTTCCCAAATTTGCAGATTTGAGGTGGGAGTGGGTGGAGAAGAAGAAGGTGGAATGTGTTTTTAATTTTAATTATTTGATTTTGGTTATTTTATTATTAAAAAATATAAAATTATCATTTTAACCTTTTAAAATCAGTCAACATTATTGTGAAAATCAATTATTTGGTCAACTAACGGTCAAACTAACAGAAACCATCCGTTGGTCTTCAGATGCAGACATTTTGAAAGATTTGGTACCGTTGGTGGCAAAAATGAAAGTTTGGTACCATGAGTAGCACAAATTAAAGGTTTTGGCAAAGTCTGCGATTAAATAAAAGGTTTGGTACCACTACTGCAATTATCCCAATAAATAAATAAGGAAAAAGATAAGTCACAACATATAAAGTGGTCAAAAAAGAAGAAGAAAATGATCTCCAATTTAAAATAACTCGACATTAAATCTTCCAAGTCTTTTTAGATTTATTATTTCTAGAATCACAAGTCTCTAATATAACTAATCTACATTATTGGACTTAGAAAGTTGAGGATATCGATTCTTAGCATAAAATGTCTTGAACTTTAAAAGTTCTAAACATGGTCTTCGACCAAACTGTCTTGGATATTGAAATACCTTGACTTCACTACACAATGATCCACAATGAATTGAATGACGTAAAAGTTCTAAATCACATTATGAAACAAAAAAATAAATAAATAAAAATTAAAAAAAAAACTGAATTCTAAGATGCATGTATCCCAGATATGATTTTTTCACAAATAAGATCATTCCAAGCTCAAAATTCTTGCCTGCCTCATCGGTCATGTTAAAGAAGTTCAAAAAACATTTAAACTTAATATTTTCTCTCTAACTTTTTGAAATTTCTCGAAAGTTTAAAAAAATATATAAAAATAAAAATTCAAAGCAAATCAAAATTGTTAAAAGAGAAAAGTTATGTGCACAAAACACACTCCAGTCAATACAAACTCAGCAACATCCAAAAACAAGCACCACTAAAACCATGCTACAATGACATCATGGTTGACAAAATGGTTGACATAATGTCAAGTAACGTTATATCATTGGCTGTTTAAAATACATACATTTGCCATCCAATTACAAAATGCCACACATTTTTATGTCAAACAATCTGGCGGAATTTTTCTGTTAATGTGGCATTTTCCACACCACTATTACCACACACTAATGCACGTACATAATAATCATTACACAGCGCCCAAAACACATATCACGTGTAAGCATTGTAAGTATACGTTCATATTTGTACAATGGGGAATTCACAAAAATTTCCAATTATATGCTTGTCAATTTAAAAGAGTCTAATTTTGATAGCTCTTGCAAAAATGGTTAAATTTAGGATCAAATTGTCTTTTATACCCTTAATGAAAAATGAAGTAAGTTTTTTTTTTTTTTCCAAATTTCGCAAATTTCTAGAAACGGAAATAGCTTCCATGAGAAGCTACGTTAATGATAGAAAATACTTAATGGGTTCATTTCCTTTCTTATCTATTAGGTCATTAATCAATGATTTTGGGAAGAATTGGGGAAGATGAAATCGAAAAGTCATTAATATTAAAAATAAACTACATACTTTTAATTCAGAAGAAAATCATATAATTTCATTTCGAGAAATTTAATCTCATCCAAATTTGCAAGTTGATTACGCTCTCTACAATTCTCGATAGAATGTAAATTTTCTTTGAAATATTATTTTTGTTGATCAATTGTGGTTAATAGTTGTTATATTTTTTATTTATATGGATTAGATTTTCCAAAATATTTTAAAATCAAATTTATATTTGTGTTCCAAAAACATGGTGTCACAACCTAATTAAATAACTTTGATAGATAAATTTGCAATGGTAATTATGTATTGACAATGTCATTAATGGTAGAATGAATTCTTTGCAAAAGTGGTGGTTGAAGATGAAAAAGATGATAAATGCATATAGTGAAATATCTGACTGACAAATCGTTCTTGACATTTTATAAATATCGAGAATAACATTTTAAATGTAATTCTTGGCATTGTTTCAAACGTTGAGAATGATGTTACAAACTTAGCAAAGCAACAAAATATTTTATGTTTAACTTTTACCATATTGCTTGTGGGGAATGTTATGCCTCACATTATTAGACTTCAGATATCCTACATGGCAAACAAACTTGGAGTCCCACACTCCACGTCGATCTGCCCCATGAATAGGCCGATCTGATGTGTGGATGCCAAACCCATTAGATCATGTTACCTCCATGGAAATAACCGAACTTGCATCACGCGGAAATGTTGCTAAAGGAGCTCGGCACAAAATCTTTTCAAGCAATCCATGGTATGTGATTTATGTGACAATCTACTATTATTGTCGCCCTTTCTAAAGGAAAACCTTGTACTAAGGAGAATTTTCCTTTCTTCCAAATAACTAGGTATAGGGACACTTGGTTCCAACTGGGAAGGCCACTACCGCATATCCCAGGAACTAAGACCCGGGACCTACATGATTGAGGATTTGAGTGGAAAAACACAGCCTCACCCTTGAAATGTCGAACATTTGAGAACATATTACCACTAGGCTCATCCTGTCGATCATGTTTGGATGATCTTCTTCAACTTATGTAATTATATTATCAATGAAAATGCTTGTTACATTTATAAACGCTTTTCTAAGAGGTGAATCCATTTTGTGGTTGGTCCAAACATTGTGGGAAAAGTCTTTGTACGGAAGGGCCACTTCCTTGCAAAACATATCATCCACCTAGGAAGTAAAGCTACGAAGCACCCTTATGGGGCCGACCTTAAAACATACAAAGCAAAACCCCTTTTGCAAATTACAAACAACTTTGTAGAATTGTCATTAACAGACTAGGTCATATTACCTTAGAACAGAGCGACCTTTGTAAGCTGAACTCGCTACCCTAAACATGTGATCGTTTTTTGAAAATGTTAGATTGTACGATAATAATAGATTCATTCAGGGCTAATTATGAATGTCATGCAAGAAGATTGGTTTTAAAAAAATGACCCATTTTTAATACACATGCTTAACCAGATGGTGACCTTATTGATCCAATAAGTTGTTACACAACAACCTTTTGTTATCATGTCATCTTATTTTGAAGAATTAGTACATATGTTCACTTTTTAATGGTTCAGCGCTATTAATGGAATTGTGGTTCAATTATTACAATTGGACCAATTTGTTTTTATTGTCCTTCGAGGCTTTTACACTTATACAAATTCAGGAAAAGCAGAACAATTACGTAAGAAAAGAACGATGTATACAAGAAGCAAGCTGGTTATAAGAGGACCAAGTACATGGCAAAGCGAAGCAATAAAGAGAAAAAAAAGCCTAGATCTAAAAGGTAGCATCATCATGCTGAGCTCCACCTGGGCTTCTTCTATTTCTTCAATGGAGTCCTCAACAATATCATCTGCAGGAGTGGATGACTCTGCTGGGAAAAACCCTCCCCTTATTGCTGTCAAATCTACTTAAGGATGCAGCATAGCCATCATTTTTAAGGTTTCATCATATGCGACCTTTCTCTAGTACAAACCGAGGCCTTTATACTCAACCGTTTTATGGAAATGTACCATATAATTGCGCAAGGCTGCCTCCCCTTCCCAACTTAGTTGTTGCCTCGTATTGACAACCTCAGCAGTTAACTCACCCAATTGGGACTTCAACTCACGAAGCTATTCTTTGCATGTTATCAAAATTCTCAACTCACTTTTTCAAAGCATTGACTTTGGCTTTGCAGTGGTAGACCTCATTCTTAAATTCATCGTTTTCCTTTGAAAGTACATCCATCCTCTATTCCACTTCAGTCTGCTTCACCTTAAAGGACTCAATGGCTTCACCGACAGTAGATGCCTCAACCTTTACCTTCTTCAACTCAGCCTCTGCATCAGCCACCTTTTGAAAAAAGAAATATTTATTAAGCTTCTATAGTATCCTCATGTCCATCTGGGCATTGATAAAGAAGTCTTGTGAGCGAACCTGCAAGGCGAGGCTAGCTTCTATCATATCCATCAAGTCACTGGTCTCAGCGTATGAAGAATATTTATCAATCTAATATTTATGATAAGTTCTCGTAGCCACCTGGACCTCAACGGAAAGCATCTCCATAGAGTAATCATATCTGATCTCTCCCAAAAATTTCTGAGTTTTTCCCTCAGAAGAGACCCCTTTGCTGAACTTTCTCCCTAATTTTCCTCTTTATGAGACCACTCTCCTCCTCACCCTGGTCTTCAACATCAACTATTTTTACAGCAGAAATGGGGTCCGTTACGATGGGCTCTTTACGGGCTCCTCAATAGCAGTCTGGCGCTTAGGAGGAGGTGGAGGTTTGATATTCTTCGCTATTGTCGACCTTATCTTTTGAGGCCTCTCCTCCTGAGGCTCCACCTATTTCTTGCTTTTTTTCTCTGGGTGAGGCGGAGGATTTAGCTTATACAAATGAGATAGCTTATCTCTCTGATGTTTGACACTGAAGAGCTAGTACTCAAAGGTTTCTTATTTTCCACCTTGCCAAGATGCCTCATAAAGAATATGTTCGGCTTAACTTACTCCTTCTTCTCATATTGTTTGCAAAAGGAATGATGCATTAAGTGCTCGTTCGAAACATAAGATCGAAGCACATATGAATATTAAAGCTACTTACCCTTGGTGGCATCAACAAATGAGTAACGAAAAGGATTTGTTTGCCCACTACGTTCTTGAAATACCTTTTATCAACAGCTAGCTAGTAAATAGCTTTGACAATAGCCCACTTAGATGGGTCAAGCTCAAAGTAGTTGACTGCAGCTGCATAAAAAACAAGTTAATAATATTGCTAGCCAAAATACAACAATAAACATACTCTTAGCAAACAAAAACTCACTATACTCATGGTACTGAGTCGGCACGATTATTTCTGGAACCGCATCACTCTCCAGCTTCTGCCAATGACCCATCACCCAGAACCAAGAAGACTTTCAGTTCTTTATTGAGGTTGGAGCGTTCAAAATGAAGGATGAATGCGAGCCATATCCTTCCAAAGAAGAAAGGCCATCGGACAGTTTCTTTTTTACGCAAGTACAAAGAAAAATATAAGGGTTTGTTACTTATGGAAATCACAAATACGCATAAAAGGAGGTCAAAGTACAAGTGGTCGCCGAAAAAGCTGTAAATATAATCGGAAATTGCAAATGGTATTTCAAGTGTTTGAAGATTTTTCGCAGGGTAAAAAGGTAAGAAATGGCTATTTGTGATTATGGAATGCAAACCATTTGTGCGTTTCAGTACAAAAAAGTTATTTGACTATTTGCGTTTCAGTACAAAAGAAATGGTTATTTGCGTTTCAGGCCAAGCTAATAATTGAATGTCGAACCCATTAAATTGTGCCGACCTCTAGTGAAAGAGATGAACTTGCATCACGGGAGAGGCCACTAAAGGAGTTCAGTACAAAAAAGTTTCAGATAATCCATTATTTGTGATTGATGTGACAATCCACTACTGTCGTCACCCTTTCCAACCAATCAGGTAAAGTCTAAAGCCTCAAGCTAGGTATTATGGATAATAAAATTGCATTACCATTTAATGCTTATGATTGATTGATGTCCATGACAAGGACCCAGGTGTTAGGATGAGGCCACGTATCTCTTCATCTAACGACTGTTTCTCATATTCTTCTACTAAAAAGCTCATACTCAGTGTTATTCGAAAGGTAATACAAGTGTAGACTCTCAAACTATAACTTAGCTTTATCACTATTTAATCTATCGATCTCTAAACTCGACCTCCATTTTTACCTTGGAAACTCAAGTTTAAAGCCCTCCCACACTCATATACTCATCATCTCAAATGACTTGATCGTCGAGTGCACTTGGCCAATTCCAACACCTCAGAGGAAGCTAAGTACGGCTAATAGTTTGTCCAAGTGTATATGAATTAGGCTTCAGCGGACATGAGAAGCCTTGAAATTTGTGGGCCACGTTGAAGGTACAAATTTGAGGTCAACAAGTAGCATGTTTGTTTTAGTTATTCGTTTGTTTTAGTTATTCTTGTTAGCTAACATTATTTGCATTGACGACATGCAGATATGAGAGATGTTATGAAATTTGTTGTCTAGTATAGTGGTACAATAATCAACATAGAGGACAAGTAGAAGTGATGTAGGAACCGAACAATATCAATTGTTATTCGAAGTGACTTTAGATATTAAGAGCTTGCTAAAAAATTATTCGAAAAGCTTAATTTTCACAAAATAAAAATTCAAATCCACCTGAAATATAAAGTTTCGAACATGAATGTACCCCCTATGATGTAGCCGACAAAGAGGATTTGCAATGGTACATTTCTGTTCACACACAAGCAACCTCGTATGTAATTGAAAATTAATACAATGTCAGAGAGAAAGAGGTAAATGTCGGAGTTGATCATTTATCACCAATAGAAGGTGAATTGTATGGGCATGAAGTTGGCGTGTTCGAAATAGAAAACCACAAATGATTCCTATACGGATGTCGGCCTAGGTGAAGGTAATTCATATGTTAAGAATGCAAAGAAATCAGAAGATCAAGGGGAAATTGTGGAGAATCAAATCTTCTTTAGTAAGAAACAACTACACACAAGGCTTCAATACCAAGAAGTTTCATTTGAAAGTTAAAAAGTCGAATCCCAGATCTCTTACTTATACTGCGTCGATACCAAATGTCATTGGGTATTACGAGCTTCCAAGATAAAAAAAATTAGTTTGGAGGTACATACTTGACCACATGTTTCTTTAGATGTTCAGCGGAGTGCATGCAACCAGTGCCTTAATTGTGCAATACATAATGGGGGTGATTATGGAATGCAAACCATTTGTGCGTTTCAGTGGGTATTATTAGGAATATGGAACGTGAGTTTGGTGTACGGATTAACTACAATGAAGTCTGAAGGAGTAAAGAGAAGGGTCTTGAATGGCTCTGTGGTTCACCTGAAGAAAGTTGCCAAAATTGCCTTCATACTGCCATGTGTTAACTAAGAGACACCCCGGAATTGTTACACACATTGAGCTTGATAGTAATAATAAGTTCTTCTACTTCTTCTAAGCATTCGGTCTTTGTATATGTTGCTTTTGAGATTGCATAAGGAATGTCATTTGTGTTGATGTGAGTTATTTGAAGGGTCACTACAAAGGATCACTATTAGTTGCTACAGCTCAGGATGCTAACATGCAAATATATCTTATTACTTGGGGGATTATCGACGAAGAAATAAATGTATCGTAGAATTAGTTCTTCAAGAAGTTGAAAGATGTGGTCGACGACTCAGAATTGCTAGTGTTCGTATCAGACTAGAAGAAGAGCATTAAATGGAGAATATCTAGATTGTCCCCCTCTTTCTCACCATGGTTCTGCATGTGGCACGTCAAGAAAAATTTTATAGTTAGGTATAGCAGTAGCATTGTCGTGTTCTTATTCAAGCATGCAGCACTAACATACCGTATATCAGAACTCGAACAGTTAATGGGACAGATTAGAACCATCCGACCAGTAGTTGCTTCTTATTTGGAATTTACTGGAATGTCGTCATGGTCACATGTAAATCTTGGTGGTAACCGGTACAACATTATGAAGAACAACAGTGCGGAGTCCTTTAATTTAGCCCTCAAGCGACAACAAAGTTTCTCTATAAACTTATTGGTTGACAACATTAGATTGTTGATGAAACCATGATTTTTCAAGAGGAGAACCGCATCCGCCAAATGTCACGGTGCTTTGACACCAAAAATGGATGGGGACTGAGAAAATCGTTTAACGTCGATGAGACATTACAAGTGCGTCACTTGGATGAACTCGTGTTGGAGGTTGATGTAGGCACGAATATGTTTACTATCAAACTTATAGGCAACATGTGCTCATGTCGAGATGTTCAAATGATATAGATGTCGTACGCACATGCATCCCGAGCTATTTACGCAAAACAAAAATCACTTTATGACTTGTGTTCTGCTTATTGCACCACTGAGTTCTGGCAAGCTGTATACAACGAAGTCATTCTCCAAATTAGAACGGAGTCCGATTGGGCTGTTCGTCATGCTATTCATTACATCCATGTTTCACCCATAAATATAAGTAGACCACCAGAACAATTTCATACACAGCGTAAACAATCAAGAGATGAGAATGTGAACGATATAGGGGTTACAAACACAACAGGTAAACATGTAGGAACACAGAACCATAAACTAACATGTGTACTTGAATATTTTGTGTATCCATGAATAATAAAAGAATCTTTAGCCAAACAATATCCTTTTGTATTTGTACATTATTTTATCAATTTATTTCACATTTAGTAGTCATTTGAAGAACAATACGGTACATAAAACTAGTAATATGATTTCAACATCATTATACAATCACATACAGAATTCAAAATGACGACAATTCAAAATCATATTGAGGAGTTCATAAGCTGTCAAACTATATTAATTTCACCACTTCTTCAACATAAATCATGTCAACGACAATGATTTTCTTATTTGAAGTGTTCACAAAATGACAATGTACGAAGACATCTACATGTCCTCAATAATGGAAACAAAAGCATCTCATTATTATCCTCGTCTCGTTGGAGCTTATGATGATGACATCTCCCACAATGGCAAGACCCCATCCAACATCGTCGCCCATCTTGTTGACATACTGAATTCTAAACAAAACATGGTGTTCATCCAGTAGAATTTCGATCAGGATGTTCTCACGATCGGTAATACAACATACTAAACAACGACATGCATTTGTTCATCATCTTTTGAGTCAATGATGATCATATTGTCCACCAAACACACGGGCGAGAAGTTCATAGCAACATCAATATGATGAGTTTCTTTGGTTGAAGAAGACATAGTTGAAGGAAAAAGCTCTTAATGCTAGGAATTTCTTCTTAGGAAGTATGTTTGAATATTGTATTTGAAGCAATATGCATGGTTATATATAGGAGTAAAACATGGTGTAATTACATTACAAAAATACACACCATACTTGATGTAATTACAATTAATTGACAAATTTTTTGACAATACAGGTTTTAGATCTTGTGCTCGTCATCTCAAATATTAACTTGCATTTATTACAAATCTACTTGTAAAGTGAACAAAATGCTATATTCGTCATCACTTTGTTTCAAATGATCGATTTATAACACACCTTCAATAGAAATCATATTGATGAGCTGACACGTCCAATTAGTTGGTTTCAACTCTTGTCATTTTACGAGTCCGTTATAGTTGAAGGAAAAAGCTCTTAATGCTAGGAATTTCTTCTTAGGAAGTATGTTTGAATATTGTATTTGAAGCAATATGCATGGTTATATATAGGAGTAAAACATGGTGTGATTACATTACAAAAATACACACCATACTTGATGTAATTACAATTAATTGACAAATTTTTTGACAATATAGGTTTTAGATCTTGTGCTCGTCATCTCAAATATTAACTTGCATTTATTACAAATCTACTTGTGAAGTGAACAAAATGCTATATTCGTCATCACTTTGTTTCAAATGATCGATTTATAACACACCTTCAATTGAAATCATATTGATGAGCTTACACGTCCAATTAGTTGGTTTCAACTCTTGTCATTTTACGAGTCCGTTAATCGGTTTAAGTTTTATCTTGAAATTTCATGACTTTTCGTCATTTAAAAAGTTGTTATCGACATTTGGACCTTGCATATCTCAACATTTGACACTTCATTTATCTAGAGAGAAATTTCGATCTAATCATGAGAGTTCTATACATTTCATACATTTCTTGGCATTTGAAGTGTTATTCTGGACCTTAAATGTCTGTTAATATCGACAATTGACATTTCAACTGTTAGGAATGACAGTTCGAAAATGATAACACAACACAAGAAACTGAATAACGTGCTACTATGGAAACGACCATAATGTCGCTTTAATTTCAAATTTACATCAAATCGCCGAACTGTATCATGAACAAAAAATCTACATAAGGATGGTATACAAAATGATGTTGCAATATTTGTCCAAACAAATATTTTTATACATGAACAACATTTTACACTATGTATCCCTCTTACCATTTTTATGATTGGAGCGTGTGAAAGGAGTCGTCATGCCAGCATGGGCATCTTCACCCTCAAGGATCGAGGTTGACATAGAGGTAGAACATTGATTTTAGAAGGATCTGTGATGGTGGCAACATCATCCAACAGATTACCAATGGAGACATCAACTAGATGTGCTGTATGCGGTGCCTCTTTCACACTATCACAAGCAATATCAACCGATCTTTGGCCTCCAACTACATCAGCGGACTGTCTAGACAAGTCATCGACATTGGCAACATCTGTTTCGATTACCTCAACAAGCTATTTGTTTGCTGCATTGTTGAGCAACAAAAATCATTGTAATCATCACATATGGGCATATCTCTACCTCTTTCATCACAACCAAATTCATTGTACTCATCATTCACCTTATGCCCCCAGTTTCTATAGCTACACTTTAAACCTACTTGATTGCTTTTATTTGATTGGAATCATGCTACTTCATACTGCACACATGATCCTATTTTCGATACCAGTAAAGCGCACATTCATTTCCTCCCTCAATTTGCTCAGCCTGATCTCAATCAATTCTCTTTGTTCGTTCAACAGAGCTCTTATTTCTCCAACGACATGGCCCAAGCTAGAAATTGATGACAAGTTACTAACTGGATCACAGTGCTCTTCTTCTCCACAATCAGCATCATTAAAATATCTCAGACGAAGTCCATTTGTATTATCTTGCCGGGATTTTTTACCTTGATTGTCGTTCTCATCATTCTGTATCACTTCACTTTCTAGTAGACAATTTTGTATTTCAGTCAATTGAACAATGAGACTGTCCCAAATAGGGTATGCTGCATCTTTCTAAGGAACCAAATCAGTAAAGTATGGCTAGAATGCTTATTTAGTAGTAGCGTACAATGTCGCCCATAAGTACACCTGAAATGGGAGAAAAATCATGAAAATGAATTATTATATATTCCAAAATTTTAAGTGGCGTTATATATGTAAATTAATCGCGTGTCTGTTATCAAACAATCTGAATAAGTTATAGATTGAGGTTCTCTTATGTCAGACCACCATAATATCCTTGGAAAGTCGTCACCAATCTTACTCGAGAATCGAGCTCCCAACTGCTAGATTGCCTGGTATACCCACAATTGCATGAAATTTATAACAGTGTCTACAATATATGGAAATGCATAATAATATGCGATGAATAGAAATGAATAAATATGGACGCATCTATACCTGAATAACAAGAGGAAATTCATACAACATGTAAGACATCTCATCACAATCGTTGACATTTGCCATGTCGGCCTTTCTTTCCCATACACGTAGTAGTGATTTGATTAGAAGTTTAAAATATATTGTGCCCCATGGGTAAGTATTGAAGAAATCCAGTTCGTCACAATAAAGAGAGTGACATGATGTATCCTCACATTTTGGTCTCTTGAATTGAAAACCCCTTCGATAATTAGTGCCAACTCAAACTTTTACCGATCATTTCATTTGGCAAATTTCAATAAAACCTTCTCCAAACCGCTATAAGTTACCCGGACTCTATTATTAAACATTTTATCTCGTAGCCGGGTTTCCTCTAAAATTTTGTTAGCTTCGGTACTTGTAGGCACTAGACCACACTTCAGCAAGTGATTAATGCGAACTCCGATGTTCCAAAACTTGCAAACCTTCAATTTACCTTGAACCAAGCCTCGACCATTTTGGGCAAACTACCAATCTATTAAACATTTCATGAATCAATTGAGCTAATAGTTTAAGCTCCAGCAATTTTCCAACATGCCCTATACAACCGTCCTCGAACAGACTCTTTTATTATGCATCAATTTGTCTAGAATAACTGTAATGTATCGGGTGTTGTTGACCTATGATATTTGTGCAGGAACATACTCTTCCTTTAGAATTTTATATCTTTGTGAGGAAGTCATATACAAATACAAAAAACAAACAAGAGCAGTAATATTAGAACCTGCTAAAGAAATAAAATGACCTAAGAAATATGTGAAACCAATTGACCATTTAAAATGCTTGCTATCTAAACAAATAGATACCTATAAAACATAGTGTACAAATTCAACATAATGTAATAATTTAAAATTCTCACTATTTTCTAACAAAGATGTAAGATTTATAAAAAAATGGTTTATGATCTTTATGTCTATTTCAAGCTTCATTCTGCCCCGACATTTAAAACAACAAGCTATAGATAAAAGAGCAGAATTTTAATATTGACAGACGTTGAGAGAGGCCAAACTCCTAAACATGAATTTTTGTATTGACAAATATGCCCCCACACAAGACTAGACGTATAATCACTTAGTGCTTCTCAACATCCAAAGTAATCAAGCTAAATTATGTTGCCTTAATATTCTTGAAAAGATCTCTCTCGCCCCCATCCCTCATGGACATGTGCTTAAAACAACTAAATTTACTGTGACACTAGAGCACTGCATGGAAAACTAAATGTGAAAAAGTTTCCTGGTGACAATGACAGAACAGCAAATATATATTAAAAAAAAAAAAAATTACCACTCCATCTCAAGTTCTTTTTACTTAAAAAGATTATAGATGAGTTATCTTAACTATGAAACTAATGAAGGATGGATTGTAAAGACGTATGTATGATAATCCTGCATCTTTAAATATTTTTATGATAATAAAAAGGTGTAAATTATAGCAAATGACTATTCAAGCATGTAATCTTCGCGAACTAGCTCGTTAAATCATTCTTATAATAGTTGATTATAACTATGTTGTTCCAATTTTTTTATTTTCAAACTCTCAAAAATCATAGGTAGCAAAACAAATAAAACCCCATTCGATGCGATAGATATATAATAGAAATTGGCAAGAAAGGTAACGAAGCACCAACTGTACATGTGCAACTTTACACGTGCAAGAAATAGNGAAACTAATGAAGGATGGATTGTAAAGACGTATGTATGATAATCCTGCATCTTTAAATATTTTTATGATAATAAAAAGGTGTAAATTATAGCAAATGACTATTCAAGCATGTAATCTTCGCGAACTAGCTCGTTAAATCATTCTTATAATAGTTGATTATAACTATGTTGTTCCAATTTTTTTATTTTCAAACTCTCAAAAATCATAGGTAGCAAAACAAATAAAACCCCATTCGATGCGATAGATATATAATAGAAATTGGCAAGAAAGGTAACGAAGCACCAACTGTACATGTGCAACTTTACACGTGCAAGAAATAGAAATTCTTGAATTTTTAACATGTAAAAGATCATAGGCTAGACTATTTTCAACAAAAATAACATAAAATCGATGATGTCCAAGAAAGTAATTAATTCAATCAGATTATAAAAAAGTAAAAAGAATCTAATCAGATAACAACATTTAAATACAAGTAGTTTACCAATCATCTGAGAAGTTTCAAGCACTAAATATTTTCCCTACATTCAATAGTATAAGGGTGCGTTTGATTGCCAATATTTTCCACGAAAAATGTGTTTTCTACATCCAAATTCATACTTTTATGTTGTTTGATTAAAACATTTTCCATGCAAATTCCATGCTTGCAATCAAACGCATTCTAAAACATTTTATCAATCATTTGGCCAGCATATAACCCTTGAAAATTGCTTAGCTGCCCCCACATTCTTACTAGATTGTATAGTGGGTCATTTTGTATGTCCACAAAGTGATTTAAACGTCTACTTGAGATGCATGACTCCCCTAAAGAAATTGGAGTTTGCACCCGCATTTGAAGTTGAAGTTCATTCCTCCTTGATTTTGATATGGATGAAAGGAAGACT